>CAUEHQ010000598.1:0-17604 GCA_958510825.1 Brachypterus glaber
GGGAAAATACTCATGAATGGGACATATTATTGAATGGGACAGTGCCTGTTCCTGAGCTATGCTTCGTCATTTTTGGTTTTTGTTACCATGATTAGATCGCCCTGGATGTGCAGTTAAAAAATCATAAAAAATGGCAAAGTTTGGACAGCTAGCTAGCTAGTCAACAACCTAGGTTGTTGACAAATTTAATAAGTCAGTTTTACCAAGTCAGAAGTAACTTTTTAATAATTTTAAATGATGTTGATGTTGATGAAAGGCAAAAGGAAACTGTTTGAATTTGGTTTATGTAATAGTCTAGAACAACACAAAACATATACTAAATAATAAAATATTATAGATAAATATAATAATGTAAATATTTTTAGCCCATTTTTCTTGATAATATTGTTAGTATTATTGAATGGGACAATTTGCATATTTCATTCCTATCAATCTCTTTTAGAGAAGAAATGACTCTAAAAAGCAGAAAGTGTCTAGGGTACTACCCATAGAACAATTTAAAACAGAACTCAAAACAAACTAATATTTGATATTGATTTGAAAAAACATGGTAAAATTATTTAAAGTAAATTCTGTGTAAAAAAAAAGAATTTGACAGATATTTTTTTTTTATGAAATGACATAGGTTTATTGTTATTAGTTAGAGTGGCAATAACTGTTATTTTTATGATTTATTACCTTTAATAGCAATTTTGTATTTGTGTCCCATTCAATAATACTGTGTCCCATGAACATGAACAAGTTTCGTTTTTTCTTAAATGGTTGTAGTGTTGGTAAAAATAAATATTATTCAGGTTTAACAGTTGGACTGTGTGTGTGTGTTGGACTAAAAAAAAATACATATGAAAGATTAAAAATAAAATTTTGTCAGTCATTAAAAAAAAGTGTCCTATTCATGGGTATTTCCCCCTACATAAGTTCATATCTGCATATGCACTGTCCTGGAAAAGTCAGGGAAATTATTTATTGGTTAAATGGAAAGTCGGGTGACTCGTAGAATATTGTCAAAAACTCAGGGAATTTTAATTATAAGCCAGGATCGATTTCGAAATCTTTAAATTTTTAGTTTTTGTGCTTGTATTTTGATAAATTAATTGATAAATACATGGAAAAAAAATAAATATTTGAAAAAGACCAGGAAAAGTTAGAGAATTTTATTTTTGATTTTTCTTAACATAAAGTATATGCTCTCTGTGTGTGTAGTTTGTAGAAAAAAAATCATTTTTAGTCTATACACTGCAAAAAAACTGAGTGTAAATCTACACGAACTTTACAAGGAATGGTTCTGTAAGCATATTTACAGAAAATTATTGCTGGAACTCCTATAAATTCACTGTAATTTTAATTTACAGGACGTTTGCTGTAAATTTTACATCCTCTTGTAAATCGATTATATTTTACAACCACTTTTTACAGTGCATGAAAAGGTTTCTACCGAGTTTTTTCCGAATCGGAAATTCGGATGCCTCCTTCCCAAGAGTACTATCGACGTCAGTTTTAGGTCATATTCGTGATGTCATACATACGTAGCATATCAGACGTCGACAAGATGTCAATTTTTGGTCATATTGGTCCCCGACGTACTATTTACGTCAGGTCATATTTTTTGACGTCATACATACGACGCATATCAGACGTCGACAAGACGTCACTTTTTGGTCAAATCTTGATGTCATAAAAATTGTTTGTCGCTGGGACTTTAATTTAATGCTGATGCTATAGGTGGCGCCACATTTTGTTTTCTACCACTAAAAAAAGTTTTAATCTAATATATTGATTAAAGATTGATGACTACCGTTGATAATGGTTAAATTTGTTTCTAAAGGGACATCCATAAAGTATGTCTCGCTAGGTTTTTGATCATTTTTGACCCCCTCCACCTTGTCACAAAGTGTCACACTTCACAAAAATTAATTTTCAAAAAAAAAAAAAAATTATTTTTTTTTTGTAAAAGATCTTATTTTGAAAAAATGAAAAATTAAAAAAAAAATCCAAAAAAAGACTTAAAATTTTTCAATTTTTTTTTATTTTCTTTTTGCGAAAAACGAAAAATTGAAAATCATAGTTTAAACCCCCATAACTTTTTTGCTTTTGGGGGGATTACTTTCAGAATTGGTAAAATTGATCTAATAAAAGTAATTTTTGCTTAAAAAGTTACGTTAATTTACTCGCAGTTTTTTTTTTATTTTTTTAAAAGTTTAACCCTCCATAACTTTTTTTTTTTGGGGAAATTACTTACAGATCTTCCCCTTATAGAACTTGATTTTTCCTGAAAATTTCGAGTCGACCGGATTATTCATTCTTGTTATCGTACACAAAAACGTCACATCAGACGGACGGACATTTTCAAACTTTCTTATTTTTTCATAAAACACGTTTGTATTCAAGATTTTTTTGTCTATGACTTTTTTTGGCGATTATGGGAAATTCGAAACTACCGTATAATACTGTTCCAGCGCTGTGAATAGTACAATAAACATAAATAAATTTAAAAGTACACTAAATGACCAATATATCACGCTATAAATATTTTTTATGTGACGCCTATAGGGGTCCAGCCTTGACCCCCTTCCCATATATTGCCCAACAACGCTAGAAAGCAGTGACTCCATTTGTCGCATAGCAGCGTTTTCAAAATATTACATCAGAGTTGACGTGAAAACGTTGCTATGCGACAAATGGAGTTACTGCTTTTTAGCGTAGTAGGGCAGTATAGGCGTCACATAAAAAATATTTATAGTGTGATGGTCATATAGTGTACTTTTAATTTTTTTATGTTTATTGTACTACATGGGCGGATTTATTTCATTTTAAGGGGGGGCATCCATAAGGAAAAAAATTGCGCATTCACCAAAAATATAATTTTGAAGGTATTTTTTATATGCTAATATATCTCGCTGGGGGGAGGGCATGCCCCCCCTAAATCCGCCGGTAGGTAAAGAAGTTTTTACCCAAGCAACAAAACAGGTAAAAAAGTGGTCAAAAAGTCTATTATCAATTGATTATAAGACTTTTTATCCACTTTTTTACCTGTTTTGTTGCTTGGGTAACAAGGGGGGGGCAGACAAATGTAATAATACTATATGGAGGGCCCCTAATTAATGAATTTTCGTAAATTTTTCACGATAAATACCAATAAACGTTACGGTTGTCTGCGGTAAAAAAAGTTAATTACTGTGTATTTTTCATCTCATTTGTTAAAAAATGCCCTGCAACATTAGGTGTACTTAAGTACAATTTTGTACTTAAGTACAATTGTGCCTTCCTGAATAATAAGTGAATTTTATTTTATACACTTTAGGGAATGTTTAAGTATTACGTAACGTAAATTTTGATCATTTTGGACCCCCCCCCCTGTAACGCTATTTTCCTATACCATTAACATGGGTGTAACACTCCAAAATTACTCCCTCAGAAGCGTTACGTAATACTTGAACGTTCCCTTAGTATTTTATTTTTAAGGATTGTGCCAACAAAAATTGGTCAGTCTAAAGCCAAAGTGAACTAAGCGCCACTTTTTCAAAAATTTTGGTTTTTATTGCAGACTGTAGGATATCAAAATCTGCACCATGGACTACCAATATAAAAAAAAATTGGCACTTAGTTCACTTTGGCTTTAGACCAACCAATTATTCTTGTAAATTATGCTAAAATTCCAAATATTTTGTGAAAAATATTAACTAGTCAGTGATTTGAATTGATTTTATATAATTACCTTGAATATATCTCTCCATAAATGTATTATGTAATCGTAAATAAAATGTATGATAATTATTTGTTGGTTTTACCTTCCTTTAACAGATATGTATCTGTACAACCTGGGGATCCCCATTCAAATTGTAAAAAGATTATTTTTTTACAGCTTTTTATATTTATGGCTTCCTGTAAGCAAAACTAAAAAACAAAAATTCTACAAAAAAGTGGTCTTTCTGCCTTCAAGTTTTAAAAAATTTTCTTTTAACATTTTTTTTTATATAGAAAGAAAAAAGATATCATTATGAAATTTTTTAGTTACTTAATTAAGCATCCCCCAGTCCAGGACTTGTGTGGGCTAGTAGTAGAGGGAACCACCAGCTTATACTGACTTTTGACCCAGTTTTTATAGAGAGTGTCCACTTCACTTATGCCTGCACCAAATTTCAATTATTAATTAACTGAAAAAGGAAAATCGGCGCCAGTGAGAATCGAACTCACGCTAGTTGGCGAGTAGACTTGTCATGTATAGACACAGTAGACCACTACACCAATCCTCCCATAAAATATTTTACTTTTGGAAGATTTAAGAAAATCTCCCAAAAACTTGTACAGACTTCCAATGTGGTTCACCCCTCAGCTATCATCATCAAACAGAACTTTTTTTACAGGAAATCTTTTTTGCATGTAATATCCTTAGGGAAAGTTTAAACATTTGGGATTTTTTTTTCTTTAGAAAAAATTGAAATTTTCACAAATTTCAAACTAATTTTCTGTATTCATTTTCATGCTTCAGGGACACAAACTTCACATGTATGAGATCTGTGTTCAGGAAAGTAATTATTTAGATTTTAAAGATTATGTAAGTTGAAGAAATTAATTTTGCACTTTAAAACCAATAAATTCAAAAAAATATAAGATTTTTTTTAAAATTTATTACTTAAATATATACAATTAAATTGTAGTTACTAGAACAGAACTAAAAATATACTTATTCATGGGATCTGTATTCTTTGATGTGTACGAGTACCCATGCTGGAATAGCCAAGATTCCTGCACTGAGGGCTACTCCATGAACAATCTTTTCCATAACAGAGATTTTTTCTTGTGGGGGTCCAGAAACTACAGACATGTTTCTGGTTTGGCTAACGTAGTTTCTCAGGAGAAGAGCCTTGGTGGCGAGTCTGCTGGCGTTTACACTGTTCATTGCTATAAAAAAAAATATATGGTTTCTATTGGTTAAATTTAATCAGAATAGTTAAATATGTACTTTAAAATAAGTTGAAATAACTTACTTTTGGATATTCTTGATTAGATAATCAAATGACCAACGAACTGTCAAAAATAAATTGACAGATATTGGGTGGCAAAGAAAATATATATAAGAACTTAAGCTTTCGTGTTAAACGTAGGCAACACAGATTACAAAAAGGTTGCTGGCGCCATCTAGCACGTAAATTGCGGACTATTGTCGGTATAGTCGGTTTCTGTAAAAACCCTTAGTGACATCTAGCGGAAATTTTAAGTAATAGAGGTGGCGCCAATTTCAAATCCTTAATAAAATTGTTAATTAAAACACGTTGAAGGACAATGACGCTGTCGAGCGGTTTGCCTGCGTTTTTGCAGACATACCGCTGGACAGCGTCATTGTCCTTCAACGTGTTTTAATTATTACTTTGAATTCGATAAAAATCTCCATTCAAAGTAATAAAAGAATAAAATAAAAATGCAAAACAAAAATAAAACAATTTATTTCATTTAAAAAAAGTACATACAAGAATAATTCTTAATTACCTATACATAAAGAATAATTTTTTATCAAATCAATGAAAATATTTTACTGGACGAAATCCGAAAGTTGTTTTTTTATCACCCTCAGCGTTTTATGAGAGAATATATTCTCGTATACGAATCGCACTTCACAGTGCGTAAACTAAATAGCACTCTGTATGGATATTGGCAGGGGCGGATTTATTTCATTTTAAGGGGAAAAGGGGCATCCATAAGGAAAAAAATTGCGCATTCACCAAAAATATAACTTTGAAGGTATTTCTATGCTAATATATCTCGCTGGGGGGGGGGGGCGAGGGACCCATGCCCCCATGCCGGTGCGTCACAGTGCGTAAACTAAATAGCACTCTGTAGGGTAACTGGCATCTATTTCTTTTAACTTAATACATTATTTTTAAATAGAAAATGTATATCTAAAAAAAGCATTTATCAAGTCTTAATAAATAAATGCCAATATTCATACAGAGTGCTATTTATAAATAGCATATGTATAGCTATTTATAAATAGCATATCATAGATTTTTTGAGGTTAGAAACACGGAAACCCCCGCTTTATAAATATTTTTTTTACAACAAAGTAATTCTAATACTTTCAATGGGATTTTGTTTTAGATATGGTCAATATGCAATATAGAATCATTCTTAATAATATTATCTTAAAATATTTACTATTTTTCAATTTATTATTGTTTTTAATACGATGCCATCTATCAGGATAAATGTAAAGCTTTACATGAAAAGA
This sequence comes from Brachypterus glaber, assembly GCA_958510825.1. Classification (NCBI taxonomy): domain Eukaryota; kingdom Metazoa; phylum Arthropoda; class Insecta; order Coleoptera; family Kateretidae; genus Brachypterus; species Brachypterus glaber. The sequence continues at coordinate 6,227 of CAUEHQ010000598.1, forward strand.
TAAAAGAAAACTATCTTTTAAAAATTACAAAAAATAACGCTAGCGACATCTAGCACGTAAATTGCGATGCTATGGCGGCCATTTTTAGCTGTGTTGCAAGGTCACCTACTTAAGGCTGGCCCCCCCTGTTGGGTGGTGATAAACAGTTATACCAACTTGGTGTAACTGTTCTTCCTCTTCTTTATTTTAAAGTCAGCAAAGTGGGGTGTTTTTTTTTTTTGGTTTCGTCATCAAATAGTCATTATTAAATTTGGTTTAAATATTAATAATTCATTTATTTTTTAACTAACATTAGAAACGCATTATTTAAAATTCTAAAATTTATTGTTTGTGTTGGCAGTTTGTACTTTAACCTCTAAATTAGCCTTGATTCCTTCGTAACGGTTTTGTTTTTTTATTGAGTTTTCATTCTAAATTAAAAACTAAAATTATTCGTAATGGCAGGCAGAATCGGCGAAATCAAAGTGCAATTGAACGAGTCTTTAAAAGATTCTTCAAAACCATGGACTCCATATCTTGAAAAGTTGGAAAAAGCCAGCGGAGTAGATAGGCTGTACATTTTCGTCGGTAAGTAAAATAGGTACTTTTGTGGTTATTTTCGGATACATGACTTGATAATTTGTAAATTTTTTAGGTTCAATTGCTTTTATTGGACTTTGGCTTGTGTTTGGATTTGCAGCACAGTTAGTTTGTAATTCAGTTGGTTTCTTATACCCAGCATATGTTTCTATCCATGCCATAGAATCCACAAAAAAAGATGACGATACTAAATGGCTTACTTACTGGGTGGTTTTTGCCATGTTTTCCATTGTAGAGTTCTTTGCTGATATCATCGTGTCCTGGTTCCCTCTTTACTGGCTTTTGAAGGTAATGTTGAAAAATATACCTTTAGCTGGTCTTACATTAAATCAGTCATATGCAGGGCCGTAGCTTTGGGGTGGAGGGGGGAGCATCCTCCCCACCTATTTTGAAGTTTGTAAAAATTACGTATGAAATATTATTTCATGGGTTAAAAATATAAAAGTTGTAATTTTAGCAATAGTGGAAACGTTTTTTTTTTAGTCATCAACTTTTTTGTTAAGGGAAAAAAAACGTCATATCCTGTTTTAATTCATAGAATGGTTAATAAAATATTAATAAATGCAAAGGAAGTGGTGAACTCATATCAAAAGATATCATATTTATCATTCTGTATCTGGTTTTGTCTAGGTAATTTTATTCCTGATAAAATCGTATTACTGCAGTAATTTTTTTACTAGTTGAAAAAAAAATTAAAAGTCGGAAAAAAAATTAAAAAAGTCGAAAACAAAATAAAAAGAAATTTTCATTTTCATGAGAGTAATTTTTATCAAAAAAAAACCAGCTGTGAATTTAAGAAACATTTATTTTAAAGCATTCTCCAGTTAATATGGTTACCAAATTTATGGACAGACCAAAAAATCATCATTTTTTTTTTGGGAACTTTATATTTTATTGTAAACTCGGCTTTCTGTATATATATTTTAAATTAGAAAACAGCGTATTTTCCGCCCGTTGCCTATGAAAACGGTTGGAAAATGACAATCAGCTTATTTTACATATCTGCTGTTGGATGTCAAATTGACAAATTATTTTAACACATTTTTTATGGTTTAGGTTGTGGGAAAAATACTAATTATTATTATGGTGCGTTTTTACGCACTATAGTGCACTAAAACATGGGTTAGGGTGCCCATAGTTTTATTTTTTTTTTTAATTTTAAATATCCAAACCTCCCAACTTTCTTTATTAGGGTAAGTAGATTACCACCCCATTTTTTCAGAATGTTAAAAAAAAGAGGTGGCGCACAGCCGTCTTTTTATAATACAAATCGTTTTCCAGGTTTATTTTTTAAGGGCCTATTAGCAATAAATTAATATGCAATTTGCACAAAATAGTAATCTAGGATAAATAAGAAAAACTTTGATTTTTTTCAAAAATTTTCATTAACAAACGGCCTTTGTTGTGTTGTGACATTGAAAACTCAACATTTTTCTGTTAACCCAACTTTAAGGGTCTGGAAATAGCACTTTCAATTTTTTCATCCAGGTAATTTTTTTTTGATAACGTATCCTGACTTACAATTTCGTAGTTATAACTACGAAATCGCGATAGGATCGAACGATTTTGATACTTAATTCTACACCTTTTCTTACCCCGAAACCGATTTTATTTTTTTTAGTTAGTCCTTGGTTTGGTCTTTTATTTTTTTTAACATTTTTTTTAAGGTTTTCATTTTTCAATTTGTTTTGCTAAAAAAATCGATTTTTTTAGTTTTTTTTGTAACATTTTTTTTTAAGGTTTTTATTTTTTTTAAGGTTTTCATTTTTTAATTTGTTTGGACTTTTGTCTGTCCAGGAAATCTTATGGGCACGATAACTTAAGAATGCTTTAAGCTAGAGACTTGAAATTTGACATACAGGTATGTTACCAAAAGTTCTAGCTCGAGATTGTTTTTGGTAAACATTGGGGTGCGGCAAGGGGGGCAAATGGGGAAAAAATACATTTTTTTTAGAAAAATTTGAAAATTGCTGATAATAAAAAAATTCTAAATCCACCCCTGAGGGGTAGGGGTAGTTTTTGTGAAAATGGGTATATTGGGGTTTTTAAGGTAGCTGAAAGTGAATTTTTTTATTTCACCCCCTGTGGGGTGGGGGTAGTTTTTGTGAAAATTGGTATATTGAGGTTTTTAAGGTTGCTGAAAGAGAATCTGATAATAAAAAAGTTCTAACTCCACCCCCTAAGAGGCGGGGGGTAGTTTTCGTGAAAATTGGCATATTTTTAAGGTTGCTAAAAGTAAATTTAATAATAAAAAATCCATTTTACGCGCGGAGGTGTAAAATGGGTAAGCTCTTTTACTGGGCAGTGTATTTTATAGGGTAGTAAAGGAATAATCTTTACCCTTTTTTAGAAACATTCAAACAGAATTGGCTATGTTGTGACCTTAGAAATTTAACATTTTAAGTTTTTTTTTCTGAATAAATGGCACTTAAGATAGTTTTTAGAGATCTATGTTTTTTCTTGGCATTTTTCCCAAAGAAGAGTTGTCACATATTTTTTAACTTAAATATACAGGGCCCTGCAGAATGTTTTTAAAATAGACTAGTTTTCTTAATGTTTTTAACACTTTTAATTAATTATGAGTATTTTCGTTTATTTTTTTTTTTCTATTAAAAAGTATTTAATTAAATTTATTAATATTTACTGACAAAAATTGTGTTTTATTTTAAATTTAAATACAATTTAAAAATATGAATGTGACAACTTTTCTTTGGATTAGGATAATTAAAAAAAAAAATAAGAAATTCTTAAGGTTATAACACGGTTGATATTCTTTAAATCGTTCTAAAAAGGTTGTTTCCCTAAAACCCTTTTTTGCATAAAATATATATTTTTTTATTCGTCGTGGATCCTAAAGAAATAAAAATTAATTTTCAATGTCACAACAAGGCCGTTTTTTAACGAAAAAATTTGAAAAAATTCAGGGTTCTTCCCTATTTATCCTAGATCACTATTCTGTGCAAAACCCGTTATTATTTATTTATTTATTTCTAGTAGGCCCTAAAAAAAATAAATCTGGAAAAATTATTTTTATTACAAAAACGGTTGAAAAAAAAAATAGGCTGGTAATCTACTCACCCTAAAGAACAACTCTGGGGGGTAAACAACCTTTAAAATTTAAAAAAAGTACCCTAATACGGGTATTAATTTTATAACTTTTATTATATTATTATATTTTATATTTTCAGTGCACCTTCTTGGTATGGTGTATGTTGCCACATGACACACTCAATGGATCTATGATTTTGTACAAAAAAATTATCCGTCCATACTTCTTAAAACACCACAAAACCATTGATGATGCCTTACATAATGTTGCAGAGAAAAGTAAGTGAAATTGTATCTAAAAAAAGTACTCGCGCATCATGCGCTGCGCATGACACAGATTCGCAGTTTGAACGCGTGGGAATGAGATAAAATTTATGCGTACTTGTTGGTCCAGTCAAATAACGAGGAATTATTTTATTGCAATTGCAATAAATGCACACGGGCTGATATTTTAAAGGGTAGTAGTGAATGGTAACGGAACACTTCTGTTAGTTTTTCACCAGGTGATTTTAGGGGCCAGTGCGATTATCTCGATAAATATGCATCTTTCGATAAAAATGCACATTACCAATTTTGTTAAGGAGGAAGTTTCCAACACTTATTGTTGGATAATTTCTTTATTATACAGGGTGTCCCAGCTAAGACCGATCAATCGTTTTTTTGGCGTTATTATTAAAGCTTTTGAAATTGAAAAATTTAAGTTAGTCAGTATACACGCAAAAAGAGATATTTTTGCCTAAACAATTTTCTGAAGGCTCTTATTTTTGAGATAAAAATTTTTTAACTGTTTTTTTAAATAATAATTTTAAAAAATGATTGTAACACAAAACTATTCTTTAATTTATTTTAATTTGCTAAACAAATCATATTATTGTTAAATTTTTTTGTTTAACTAATTTCCTTAAAAAATTATGAATTTTATAATAAAATTATTTTATCAAGAACTTTCAATTTCACTTATTTTGATTGCAATTAAGAGTTTTGCGAATTGAATATCAAAATTATAAATGTCTGGATAAATTTCATATAAATTGTCAAAATTTAATAAACTTAAACTTGGGTAAAATGCGTTTTGAATTTAAACATTAAACATTTATAATGCCTACGGCTAGCGTAAAGTACCATTAATAGTAACAAAAGAGGATTAAATGAACTTTATTCAGATGTAAAAATACTGTAGTTCCATCTAGGAAATTGTTTGGGTACTTGAAACCTCTTAACCATATACACTAACAAACAAATTATTGTGATTTTAACAAAATAATAAATTAGGATTATTCCAAATGAAATTATAAAAAACATTTGATCAATGTAAAAAGAATAACAATATTTTTTTCTATTTTAGTATTTAAGTTTAAATTGCATATAGTAATGGTGTCAAATAAACTATATCTCAAAAACAAAAACTAGTAGAAAACTTTTGTTTGTGCACAGTTAAAGTTTGTTGGTTGTATACTGACCGTAAACGTAGAGAATAAGGACTGGTAACTTGTAGTTCGATTTGGTTACGTATTGACTGGTATCTACGAGCGAGATCGGAAGCCTTCTAGATCGTAATTTTAATTTTTAAATGTTAGTCGGTGGCTGTTAGATGGCGCCATGCGTAAACAGTGATATTATAAACATATGTTCACAGTGACGTTTATTTTTAAAAAGTCCAAAATGATCAACATTTGCGTTACGTAATACTTGAACGTTCCCTATAGTTTGGTAGCAACTTATAAAATATTTTGACGTTTATTTCTAATAAACAAAATTTGACGTTATATGTCATAGAATTTTATAAAATCAAAAATCTAGAGTGCTCCATATCTCACTCGTAGACTATTTCGCCATCTGGTGGATTTCAGTCATTTTGTTACACGAAAAAGGTAGTTAAAACTGCGGAGTGTCACAGGGTTGATACTGACTGACATTTTTATTCTGATAGCTCTAACAATAACGCCAATAAATGATTGACCTGTTTTAGCTGGGACACCCTGTATTATTAACAATCGAGTTATAAATATTCAAATATGGCCATGTTGGAGGTGAAATTGTTTTTTTAGATTTTTCAGCCAAATTATTCATTGGAGGAGCAAACTTAGAGCTCTATAATTTTTATATATTATGAATTTTTTATAGGTATTTTTGTACGGTTACAGAGTGCGCTGAAAGTTTCGCCATGCTCGAAATGTACCAAAATAACTATGAAAAATTATAATATATGAAGATTATAGAGAATTTCAAGAGCTACAAGTTTGCTTTTAATTAACCAACCAACTTTTATCCTCCAATGAATAAGTGCCCATTCACAGGCTCGCATACGAACATAATACATAACAATGCGATGCCGTGATTGGCTTGATGTGCCGACATGTATGTTGTAAGTCAATCACGGCATCGCATTCTTATGTTTTATGTTCTTATGCAAGCTTCTGGATAGGCCTTCATTTGGCTGAAAAATCGTCAAAAACAATTTCGCCCCTAACAGCCATATTTGAATATATCGTAACTACATTTTTATTAATAATATTATATATAATAAAAAAATGATACAAACAAAAATTGTTGCAAATTTCCTCCTTATGCATATTTACCGAGATAACCGCACCCGCCCATAAAAAAGGCGGCGGACACCTCTTACGGAAATCACCCGGTGAGAAACTAACAGGAGTGTTCCGTTACCATCCACTACTACCCTTTAAAATATCAGCCTGTGTGCATTTTTTGCTATTTACAACCTATCATTTGACTGGATTATAATTTTTAGTGAGGAGTATACTGCCGTCTATGAAAGATCCGCGTATCTCCATTTGACACATAGCAACGTTTTCACGTCTAATCGGTGTAATATTTTGAAAACGCTGCTATGCTACAAATGGAGATACGTGGAAGATGCGTGGGTCTTTCATAGCACGGCAGTATAGTCATACAACTAGCTAACTCTAGACTGTTAAAGGTAAACTGTTTCTAAATTCTTACATTAACTTAAAAAGGAAAAATCCGATTAAAAATTTTCAGGAAATAAATTTAAAAAAAAAACAAAATACTTTGGTATTTAAATTTTAAAAATATGCCATTTATATTCTAGCTCTAAGGAAGGACAAGTAGAGGTCCAAAAGTGGTAAGCAAACTTCAATGTGTTAAGTTGTTAGTGTTAGTTTTTAATTTTGATTAACCAGCTAATAATTTTTAAAATTATTTGTGCTTTAATCATTCGTAACTTCAAGTGTAATACCGTCAACGTGGGTTACTTTGATCAAATTAAACCCTGGGATTATAGTATTCCAAGTTGACGGTATATATTCTAACAGTAAATTTACAAGTAACTACTTTATTAATACATATTTTCCTTCTGCATTGTTCATTGGGGTTAATCCAGCAAATCGTGACATGACCTATATTCCATGAGCAGCGTATTTAAAAAAAACTTTGAAAACGTGTTGCTGTATATCCTATATACACCAACTTTCATAAGAAATTGTAAACATTTAAAAACAATTACCCCCGCCCCATGGGGGCCTTGGACTAGTAAGTAAGTAAGTAAGTAAGTAAGTATCTTTATTGCATACGTATATACAAATGGAAGGAGCTCAACAGGGTTGATTTTCAGCTCCCCCTAAAAATTTCAAATACATGTAACAAAACAAAGAAGTTTAAATCTAACAAATTTAAACAAATATAAGAAAAGTATATAAAACTATGAATTATAATCAGACTTTTGTAAATTTAAAGTTATGTCTTTAATTGTTCTTCTAAATATATAGGAAGAACTATTTAAATACTCAAAAAACTCATTTAAAGAAGAAGGAGCCCTATACTCAAAACAACCTTTAAATTTACTCAGTCTATATCTTGGTAAATTATAGCTATCAGTTCTTAAATTTCTGTCGTGTAATTCGGAACGTAAATTAAGCAGATTAAACAGGTAGTCAGGGGTTTTAGATTTTGAAATATTAAAAACATTTTGAGCAAATAATATTTTTATACGATTTTCTATTCTTAGTTCATTGTGATTATTGATAAAGGGCGAAACGTGCTCCCCAAAGGGGACATTACAGACAAACCGAAAACAAGCATTTTGAATTTTTTGTAGTTTATTTTTTTTCTCTACAGTTAAGAAGTTATAGAATACTGAACAACAATATTCTATATGTGGATAAACAAGAGATTTAATAAGTTTTAGTTTAAGTTCCTCGGGCAACAGAAATTTAAATTGATATAAAGACTTCAATACACAAAAACATTTTCTATATATATGCATAACATGATAATCAAAACTTAAGTAAGAGTCGACAAAAAGACCTAGATTTTTAGCATTATTAACAAATTGGATAATGGAACCATTTATAACAATATTAATTTCATTCAAATTGATTTTTTTAAGCAGAGGTCTTGTTCCAATACACATCGCCACAGACTTACTTGGATTAATCCGTAAACCATTTTTTGTACACCAAACATAAAATTTATCGAGTTCACTGTTTAGCGTATCAATTGTTTCTTTAATTTTATTTATCTTACAGGAGATGTATATTTGTATATCGTCCGCATACATATGAATTACGCAGACAATAAAAACATTAGGCAAATCTATAAGATAAATACAAAAAAGTATCGGAGAGAGAATGCCGCCTTGCGGCACGCCACTCTTAGTAAACAGAATTAATGACTCTTTGTCGTTAATTTTAACTACTTGCGACCTTAGTTTTAAGTAATCTTCGAACCATTTTAGTTCATTATCTCGAACATTTATATAGAAAAGTTTGGCTAGAAGCAAATCAAAATCAACCAAATCAAATGCTTTGGATTGGTCTAGTAGAACTAGAAATGTTATCATAGTCTGATCCATATTTAATGCAATATCATTCAAAACCTTTTGTAGGGCAGTACTAGTACTATATCCAGATCTAAACCCCGATTGCATTTTTGGCAAAATTTTATGAGATTCCAAATATTGTTTTAGTCGACTATAATAGTTGTGTGAAATTTCGGTAATTAAATTATAAAAAAAAAACTTGGGTTATATGAAAGTTGAGATAAAAATTGTTTCCAGACCGGTGTAAAATATAATTGATAAATGTATACGTTTAAAAGTTAAAATATGCGTAAGGAATAACCAAAGAACTCACATCTAAAGATGGAATTTTAAGCCAATGTTTATGGACGTGTGATCTTTTTGCTTGTTTATTTACAAACAGAATCGCGATACAGTTCGTGGTGTAAAATGTAGAGGTCGCTAGTCAACTTTTTCGTAGCAATGTTGCGTAATTTCCACCTTATCATGAATTCTAATCATTATACTTAAATTAAAAATCTAAAAAACTTTATTGTGTATAATATAATTATGTTTAATAATATAATATACTTAAATCTATTAAAATTAAACTACTATAGTTCATATAAGACTCATATAGAACTAATGTTTCTTAAACTTCACAATAAAATATCCAAAGTATATGTTTCCAATCGGCAACACTGTACCCCTGTCAGTCATTTTACGACATTAGACTGTGAGTTTACACATTCTCTCTCTTTACGCGTACTAAGTGTAAACAATAGTCACTCCCCACCAGCCCCTTACCGTAGTTGGTTCACGCTTCAAACAAAGCATACGGTAGATTTCATCATGTTCCTTCTTGAGGTAAAAGTTCTTTGGGAATAACGTAAGCAACGCTGGATTTACCCAGTGAACAATGTTCACTTACTGATCCAACATGCTAACTTCCAGCACTCCAAATGCCCTGAAATTTTAAAATTTAGTTGATTTTAATTTTTCTGTTAGTTTTATATTTTAAAATTTAAAAAAAAATCACATAATATTAAATCATCATTTGGAAACCCTGTTTTTTCTAACGCAGATTCCCGAAAATTTTCCGGGTCCCTTAGATTTAATTTGATTACCTATGTTTTAAAAATATAGTGAAAACTCGAGTGAACATTTGAAATGCTCAGTATTTTCAAATTCATCAAATTAATAAAAAATATAAAACATCAACGTCATTCAAGGAACTCAGCTTCGAACTCATTCGGGTACCCCCCTTTAGGGGCTGTTCAATAATTATGTCATTGACCTAGCCCAGGTAGCAAAATAACATCACATTCATGTTAGAACCATGTTAATATGTGACTTGTGATGTTACAATACTTGTGGCATTAACATTGATGTGACATCGCATGGATGTCCTAAGTCCTACTTCATTAACATCACAGTGTGATGTCCCAAAAATAACGTGTTTGTGATAACATCAATGGGATGTCACAAAAATAACGTGTTTGTGATAACATCAATGGGATGTCACAAAAATAACGTGTTTGTGATAACATCAATAATATTCTTATTATTATTTAAGTAGGTATATCCAATAACTAATAATAATTAATTATTAAGCTTGAGAAAAACAATACATTTCGTAATAAATATGCAATAAAAAAAAATAATACAACAAATATTAGGTTAGTTTTGTCAAAACAGTTATTTCGACCACTTATACCTAGCTAATTATAAATATAATTTGTTAATACTTACACCTAGTTGATCCATTTCACACAAAGACTATTATTTCTTTGATTTCACACCACAAATCTCAGTATGTCTGTTTTTCACACCAATAGAAAATATTACTTTGTAAAAACCAAAACTCGCGTGGCAATATGAACATGTGATGAAAACAACCAATGGGAATCGAGAATGTCCGCGTTGGTAAGTTGTAGTTCATTTGGGGACATCATTTAATATCACAAATTTCACATAGATTTAACATCAGTTTTTTCACATCGCATTAACGTGTTCAATTTAACATCAACTTTTTCACATTACAGTAACGTGTACACATTAACATCAAAAAAATTACTATAATGTGATGTTAAATTCTAGTAACATAACATCACACGCTACCTGGGAGGGGTAAGGAGGGGTCTAGCTGAAAGTGATGATCCATATAAAATGTTCCAATTACATGTGACGAAATGGTGACAATAGGGAGGAGGAGGGCTAAAAGTAGAAAAAAAAAATGGTAAAATAATTTTTTAACAGCCCCTTACTTTACTCTTAGCATGCATAGAAAACACCTTAGTTATAGATAAAATTTTACCTAAGAAATGCTTTAGTGCATGGCATAGTATTTAGTATTTATTTAAAGTGAAATAGGGACCTTCCTATGAATGGCTATTTAGGACTCTATTTTTCACAAGGGGCTAACGGGAGGAAAATACTCCATCTACGCATGCGCTTGGTTTTGTGCTGGTTTGGTGTTTTTTTTTTAATTGAAGGCGTTGGTTTACGTAAACGTTTGGTGTTTTTTTTTAATGGGGCCGTTGGTTTACGTTATTATGCTGATTTCTGCTAGCGCATGCGCAGATGGCGGAGTATTTTCCTCCCGTTGGCTCTACGTTATTTTTCTATTTAACTCAAGTTAACTCAGTTAACTCTCAGTTCTAAGCAATCAGAGCCGACCGAAGAACCGGGCGACCGCTCTGTCGAGAAGGGACGCCAAACTGGTACTTGTTTGGGTATGTTTTGGGAGTGATAAACCGGTCTGGTTTGAGGTTTGTTTTGGTTCTCGAAAATCGCAGTTCTGAACTGATTCGAAATCGGCGCAACTGCGCAATGCTCAGTCACAACTGCGCCGATTCCGAATCAGTTCAGAACCTCGATTTTCGAGAACCAAAACAAACCTTTGGACTTTTTGAAATGCCGAATTATTAGTATAAAAAAAATATGTAGGCCAATTTACGAGTTAAAATACAGTGGTTCGAATAAATTTTTC
>CAUEHQ010000599.1:0-51223 GCA_958510825.1 Brachypterus glaber
GAACTCTTTTATTGTTCATTAACTTAACCGGTAATACGTTTTAGTTTTTTTTATACAAAAGTCCAAACACTTTATTTATATAACACTTTTATTTATTTACTTCAAAATGTTTTTCGTTGGTTTTATTTATTTATATTTCCTAATTATATATTACTTAGTAAGTTTATTTATTTATTAATTTTCAACTCTAGAGTTTTTATTATGCAAATTATTACTATTATTATTACTAATATTCTTATTACTTATTCTTATTAAAGATCCAGGGCTGATCAGGCACTGACCTAAGTCTACGTCCAATAGAATTTTCTTGTACGCTATTTTGCGAATTAACATTCATATCTGGTTCCGGACTTCTTACGTCATTGTTTTCTTCTACGTCATAAAATGATAAGTCGGATTCACTAAATTCTTCGACGTCGATGACATTATTTTCATTGTTTGTTTCCGAGACGTCTGACAAATGTGTCGAATCATCCATTTCAGAGTTTGTGTTATTTTGGCTGTCTATCGAAACTCTTGGGTTGCCCCTCGTAACACTAGACTTCTTGTGTATAACCTGGATTGGCTCATACAATAAGTCTTCATTATCATCTTCTTCTGTTAAAATTTCATCGTCATCCAAATCTGATTCATATTCAATGCGAATTGTGGCTGGTTTTAATCGGTTCACATGTGTTAATTGGATTTTTCTATCTCTAATATTTTTGATTTTATAAGTGACAGGGCCCTTAATTAAGATGGCGGAGATTAAACACGTAAATTCATTGTGCTCCGTTTTATCTAATTTTAAATGTTGTAAAACAAAACAAGTACTTAATTATGTTTGTGTAAATTGTTATAGTATCTATCACAAATCTTGTATAACTAAAAATAGAAATAAAATCACGTTTGTGAATGGTTACAAAATTCGTTGTTGTGATACCACAACCACAAAAGTGGACGAAGAGATTCAAGAAATCTTGGAAAAAACAATAAGTGAATTAACTGAAGATGGTGAGCATAAAAATAGATGCATAGAAAAAATTAGAATGGAAAATAAAGCATTTTTGGAAGAGGCTCTCTTGAGAGAGGAGGAAATGACTGAGTTAATAGCTAAACAAGAAAAAAGTATACATGAACTAAACATTGAAATAATCAAACAAGGAGTTAACTAAGCCTAAATTATGCAATGAAGCTAGTGTACAAACTTTGGTTACCTCAGAAAAAACTTAAAAGTGTATCCACAAGTACGACGTCATCAAACCCAACAAATAATATCGTAGGTACCACGTCACTCAATTCCACTTTAAACGAAACCGTCAATACGGTGAACGAGCCGACTGAATTTCAGAATACTGATAAGAGTAATGTAAACAATCCTAACACACAGTTCGACAAAGTTGTATACAAACAAATACTGCTGCTCACTGATAAGAACTATTATGATTTAAATCGACACTTACGTTACTTAACAAATTCTAATGAACAAGTAACCCTGTTTAAAAAACCTGGGGCCTTATTAGATCAAGTCATGGATAATATTCAAGATTTAGTTAGTAAATTTACATTGGATGACTGTGTTGTGATAATAGGGGGCTCAAATTATATTCAAAATACCAAGACCCCTTCTTTTAAACTTCTATGTCAGAGACTTAAATTGTGTTCACATACGAATGTCATATTTTTATCGATACCATCTTAAAGACTTTAACAAAAATAAACTTAAAAACAGACATATATTAAAGTACAACAGGTACCTAAACGACTTTTTAGGCAAATTTAATAACTATCTAAGGAGGGCCATGTTGAGGTTTCAGCAATTTGTTTAAATATTGACAATACTGAATTATGTGTCGTATCTGTGTATAGGCCATGTTTAGGTAATACTACTACATTTTTTGACACCTTGACTCATATTCTTAATTTAACGTGCAATAAGTTTAAGTATTTAGTTCTTTGTGGTGACTTAAATATTAATTTGAATGATACGAGGGGTGATTGTAAAGTCCTATTAGATATTTTCGATTCTTTTAACATCAAATTAAGCACTAAATGTAATACTAGAATTTTTACATATTCGAATGGTCATACCAGTAAATCTAGTATTGACTATATGGTTACAAATATTCCTTCAAAATTTTATAGTTGTCGTGTTGTAAATCCCAATATTGCTGATCATTTTTGTCACATATTTTCTGCTACAATACCGGAATCCAAGAAAAGTTGTAAACAAAGTAATACTGTAATAAAATGTAGGAAAACTAGTGACAGCAATATAGAGGAATTTAGAACACAACTAAAAAGCATACTGTGGAGTGAAGTTTATGAGCTAGGCATTGAGGAGGCTTTTGACTGGTTTTTTCAAACGATAAAATGGAGTTTTGATGTTTCCTGTCCAGTTCGTAATAAAAAAGTTATATCTAATCCTAAAAATGGTTAAATCAAACCATAATTAATGAAGGAATTCAGTTAAAATTTATGTTCAGCCTTTTACGCCAAAATAAAGTTACTCCAGAATATTATAATTTTTTTTTTTTAAATAAATATAGATATAATATTAAAAATGCCAAAAAGGAATACTACTCATCAAAGATTAACAGTAGCAATAATAAACAAAAAACTACCTGGGAAATTATTAACTATAAATTGGGTCGTAAGAAAAAAAGCACAGAAATTTTAAAAATCACCCATGATTCTAAATTAATTGAAAATGAGTTAGATATTGCCAATGTATTTGGGTCAGTCTTTGATAATATAGCTGAGGAAACTAGAAATAGTCATTTTGAATTTAACTTGTCTCTTCCGTGTACATTTAAAAATAAACGTTCCTTTTAGATCAAGACCTATACAAAAATGGGAGGTTAAAAAGATTATACTTTCATTTAAAAACAAACATTCATGTGGAGAAGATGGCATGTCTATTAAAGTAGTTAGTAAAATTCTAGATATAATTATTAAACCTTTTACGTTTCTTATAAATGAATCTATAAAACATGGTCATTTCCCCAATATTTTCAAGACTGCTTTGGTAACACCTCTACATAAAAAAGGTAGTACTGAAAATGTGGATAACTATAGACAAATATCTATTTTAAGTTCTTTCTCTAAGGTTTTAGAAAAAATTGTATTTCAACAAATCAAAGACTATCTTGAGGACAACAATATGTTATCAAAAACACAACATGGTTTTCGCGAAGGTAAATCCACGGAAACAGCCTCATGCCAGCTTTTAAATTTTGTTTATTCAGAGCTAGACCTAAATAAGTATGTTGTGTGCCTCCAGTTTGACTTGTCAATAGCTTTTGACACAGTATGTCCAGATTTTTTACAAACTAAATTAAAATCTTTTGAAGTTCCTAAAAATATTTGTAGCTGGGTCTATTCATATATGAAATTTAGAAAACTAATTATTAATTTAAATGGGAGAATAAGATCAAAAATATTTTTCTCTAAATTAGGGCCTCTATTATTTTTGATTTATATCAACGATCTGCCTGATTACATAAAAAATGCTCTGGTTATCATATTTGCGGATGATACGATAATACTTATTTCATGCACCTGTCCTTTGGAGTTGTATAATATTATAATTAACGTTATAAACTATTTTGAGTCATGGTGTCAACGTAACAAACTTATTCTTAATAAATCCAAAACTGTGGCGTTAAAGTTTTTTAAAAGGAAAGATCTTCCTGAGAATTTCATTAATTTCATCTTACCTGATTTAAGTTTTAGTGCAACTACCAAATTTCTGGGTACACTATTTGATGAAAATCTTACCTGGAATGATCATGTGGACATAGTTTGTAAAAAACTTAACAGCGTATATTTTGGTATTGTCAAATTGAAAAATGATTTGAACGAATCTGGTATACTCAACATGTATTTTGCCTTAGCCTATTCACACCTATCTTATAATATAATGTGCTGGGGTAAGGCTACTGAAATTGACAGAGTATACTGATAAAACTGTTTATTTGCGTCAACTAAATATTTGGTTGGATATGGCCAATTAAATATTTGGTTGGGACAAATAAACCTTTTGTGAGTCAAATAAATTTTATTTCTGCCAAATAAATTATTTTGTTCCCATTAATAAATCATTTTGCAATTAAAATATTTTTTTACATGAACTAAATATTTATTTGACTCAAATAAAATTTATTTGTCCCAACCAAATAATTTAATTTGTAGTGAAGTGGTTTTTTTACTAATAAATATTTCACTATTAATGTTGTAAAGTAATAAATTCTCTCATTAATGTTGTGATGTCGAATTCTTCACTAATTTAGTGAAGTGGTATATAATTCGGTTATAGCCGAACAGAGATTATAACTTTTATTATAACTTACTCAGTTAGGTTGGCCATACGATCTTCTATCGTATTTAAAGTATACCCGAGCGGAGAATATACTTAACCACTTATCACTTTATTCGGGAGCGGGTATTCTAGGAGACGGCGCTTTGGAAACAGATAAAACGATTTCTTCTTAACTTAAGAATAATATATTAAATAAATGTGAATAAATTCTTCAAGAACATGAAAGATCAATTCTTACTTCTAAGTCCTATTTCTATGCAAAGCCCTTAAATTCTAATTTCCATTATATATTAGTTAGTTTTCCATTAAATACTTCTAAATTAAAACATTTTATGTTTGAAATCCCAACTATTCGCAATCATTTTCAAATTCCAATTTATTTTCCACATTTTTCTTAGTGTATATTAAAACTGGTTCCTATAAGTCATTTAAATTATTTTACAAAATATTTTTCAAAGTTAATTAATATTCGTCAAAATTTCTATCAGTGTTCATACTATCAATATTTATAAGTGTCCAAAATTATTTTTATGTCTGATAAAACGAGTCTCAAAATTTTTCTAAGTTTAAAAACTATCTTTAATTCAAGAATAAATCTCAAAATCTCACAGAAACTACATTTTCACTTTTGAAACTGACGTGGAGGCAGTCTAACTAAAACTGGATAAATATGAACCTTTTCATGAGTTTATATAGCTAATAAGAAGGTCACTAGTTAAATTTATTTGACAATGCTATTAACGCAAAATATCTACAAAGATACCCCGACAAAAGAGTTTCAGCCTCATCAATTTGCAAGCTAATTGCTATTTCTGACATCTGAAACGATCATTTTGACCATAAATTAGATTTGTTTAAACAATTAAGATTACTAGACAACTTTTAAGTTATACCGACAAGTATTACCGAGGAGGGGTCCGATCAAATGTAGGACAAACCGAACTTTGCCGAAGCCGAATCTCGTGAAGCCAGATTGTATCATAGCGCAATATTAAAGAAATATTATTTTAAAATTTTAACAATATATAAAATATTCGGATCATAACAAATTGACCATATCCAACCAAATATTTAGTTGACGCAAATAAACTCTTTTATCAGTGTATTTAAAGGACAAAATCGACTAATTAGGATGATGTCTAACAAGCCTTACAGAGACACTTGTAGGGAATTATTTAGGGAAAAGAAATTGTTAACAGTTGAGTATATTTGTATTCATGTGTGTCTTATTTGTAAAAAGAAATTCTGATATTTTTTCACAAAACTCAGATGTACATCATCATAGTACAAGACAGGGATATAACCTTAGAATTCCCAAACATAAAAACTCTTTTTTTAAAAAATCGCCTGCATATTGTTGCATTACTTTTTACAATAAACTGCCAATGGAATTAAGAAATATTGAAAACTATAATTTGTTTAAAAAGTCTGTCAAATTATATCTCATTGATAAAGTTTTTTATACAATTAATAAATTTTTAGTTTAAAACTAGTATTTGTTGTATTTTTTTTTGTGTTTTTTTTTTAATAATTCGTATGTATATATTGTATTGTAGTTCATGTATATATATTTTAAACGTTATTACTTTTGTGCTCTAACAAGGTGAGGTGAGGTCGTGCATTTCCCTAAAACGGCGTTAAAAAGAGCAACGCACAGTGACCTATTTAATCAAATATGACTTTTTTTATTTTTTTTTCTATTTTTTTTTCTTTTTTTTAGTCATAATTTTTTGTTATAATTGGGTAAAAAAAATGCACGGGTTTGCCAAATTCCTAATAATTTATTTTTTATGTTTATTTTTTATATTTATTTTGTTCTTAAATTGACTTACCATATGTACTTTATGTATCATTCATGGTGAAATAAATTATTTATTTATTTATTTATTTATAACCTTTATAACTTCGTAAGGACCGGACCATTTCTTATAAAATTTTCTTGCAATTTTATTTTTATTTATTTGGGGTGTGTGCAAGTACACCTTGTCACCTACTTTATATGTTCTAGTGACTTTATCTAGCTTTAAAATTTTCAAAATACTTTCTTTATCGTCACTGTTTATAATTCTTATAGACGCGTCTGGGACTACTGCGGCAGGATGCTCCGATTCGACTTGAAATGCGACGGCTAGTGGTTCATGTTTGTTTATTTTAACTAAACTATCAGTTGCGTTTAAAATTGTAACAGGTACGTATTTTGAGTTCTTACATAAAACTCGTGCTACCTTCAAACAATCTTGAAAATAATAGGACTGTTCAATAACTAAATTTTCTGAACTTAACGACTTGGCATTGTCGACAAATGCGCACGTCACTACTTCCGTTTTAGCTGGTATGCTAATCGTATTTGCTAAACGTACTGGTACTCCCTCAAAGTTATTTATAGTCTGGCTAGAAATTCGCGACTTTTCTGCCGTTTGACCAACTTTCGTTTGAGTTCTTACACTGAAGTTAGCATTTTCTTTATCCGTATTATTTTCATTTACCTCTAAAACTTTCTTTACTTTTTCTTCTTTCTTCACTTTTTCTTCTTTCTTTACTTTTTCTCCTTCTTTCTTCTTCCTGTTTTGCCTAACATTTTTACCCTTACTTCCATACTTCGTAACAATTTTTGAACTATTTGAACATGATTGACATTCTTCGTACTTTTAACGCCGATAACACTATGTGCACTAGTATTTTCGTTAACTTGAATTTTTTCAAGAGGCTTTTCCAAAAGAATTTTATCCACTTGTCCTTTTAATTCTTGAATTGTTAATTGCAATTCTCCAACCTTTTTTGTTAAATCCAGAATTCTATTTATTCCATATTCCATCTCTCTTTCTGGATATAATTCAAAAACTTTATTCTCTATTTTAAGAGTATTTGTTCTCCAGTCTATTGTTACTTTAAATTTTTGTAGAAAATCTACACCCAATAATATAGGTGATTTTAAACCATCAACTTCTGATACGAAAAAATCGTGAGAAACTTTTTTATTTCCTAAATTAATTCTGCTGAAATTACTCCTTCACAAGGAATCATATTTCCTTGCACGTCCTTTAATTCTACAAAACTATCCCTAATTATGAACCTTTTCGCAAAATTCGGTTTTATAATGGAAATCACTGCGCCAGAGTCAATTAAACAGGGTTAAATTTCCCCATTTATATTTAGATTAATTACTGATTGTGGGTCTACTCCCGTGGACTCGTGAAAGTGATATATTTTTCCTTTTAATTTTTGTAAACCCGTCCGTTTCTTGCAACATCCTGAGGTTCTCCAGGTGTTGCCTGTGTGTTTAAATATTTCCTTGATCCCATCCTGCATTGTGCTTTATCATGACCTATTCTTCCGCATAGGTCACACTTATAGCTCCTGCAATTTCTAGAAAAATGACCTGGTTTTCCACAGCGGAAACACAGTATCTTCTTTGTTGGACAATATCTTCGAATATGACCCATTTTTTGGCACTCAAAGCATTTAACATTACTTTGATAATTATTATTAAACGGTGCCCGACGGTCATTATTATTATACTAATTTATTGATAAACGTTGATCAACTGAACGACAATCTTTATTGGCATTTATCATGTTATGAATAATTTCTTCACGAGTCGCAATATTTATTGCGTCCGAAAGTTTTTCAGGAGCTGCTGATAGAACTCGTTGCTTAATGGGCAAAAGAAGGCCTGCCATAAATATAGCCAATGTGTCCTCTTCAAGTTTATTTTTCAAAGAATCGTTCAAAGGATTAGTGATTGTCTGGCTTGCTGCTAATTTTACTCGTACTAAAAAATCAAAGCAATTTTCAAAAAAATGTCATTATTGCACCAAATATTTTATGTTTATTTAATTAATTAACTCTTTCTGTTAAAAAATCGTTAAAAAATACCAAAAAAAAACTATAAAAAACGTTAAAACAAGTTGCATTAGTGGTGTTAATAGCTTCAGTATGTCAACTAGATACTTTTTACGTACTTTTTGGCCAATAATTCCTAACATAACCTCAAATGACCCCAGACGCTTGTTTTAAGTGTAAAATGAAGTGCGACCACGTTAATCCAAGAAAAGATATAAAGGATGAGTCGTTTGGCTTTACCTGCGACTCTTGCAAAAAAGTTATCTGCAAGGAGTGCAGTAAAATCTCTACCTCAACTGAATGTCGTGTTATAGCACTAACAACAATAACATTGATATTCCACTGTCCCGATTGTCTGGAGTTAATGAAAACAGAAATAGCAAACCTGAAGAAGAAATTATAAAAATTTAGTGAAAAGTCTACACTCGAAACATGCATAAAAAATATTAGGTCTGATATATCAGCGCTTAGTAAAAATCTCAAGCTTGTTGAAGAAAATGTAGCAAAAACCAATGATGCTCAAAAGCTAGAAGAACTTGGACAACTTGTGGCAAGTAAACCTAGTTATGCGGATGTCCTTGCCAGTGTAAATATTGGTGCAAAAAACCTCAAAGAGGAAAAAAAGTGCCCTCAAAGAAAAAATTACCATTCCATCCTCAGCTGATAACTATAATGAGCACTCGAACACAATATCCATTGAGCCATATATCAGTGAAATTAAAGAAAGAGAAAAAAGAGCCTCTAGCTTACTTGTATTTGGTTTAGATGAACAGTCATCGGAAGAAGTAAACGAAGAAAGAGAAAGTAAAGATTTTGAACAGGCTTCAAGAATCATAAAAAAGGTAAATCCTGAAATAAGAGCAGAGCAAATAAAAGTAGTACGTATTGGTAAATTCAATACTAGTAAAATTAGACCACTAAAACTTATGTTTACCTCAGAATTTGAGGCACTAAAAGTTTTGAGGAATAAATCAAAATTAAATGGTACTGGAAAGTACTTAAAACCAGATCTTACACCTGCACAAAGGGAGTACCGCAAAACTTTGATAAAAAAACTTGGAAGAAAGAAAAAAACAGGGTGAAGAAAATCTTGTATTTAAGTACTTTAACGGAATTCCTAAAATTGTAAACGCAGTGGCAAAAACCAAATTTTTCAGGTGAACAGCACACCGTCATAAAGAAAAATGAAAAAACCACTATAAATACATCAAATGAAAAAAAGCTCGATAAACTGTCCATATTTCATCAAAATATTCAGTGCCTAACAAACAAATACAATGAACTAGAAATTTTCACATAACAGCTTGAGAAAAAGCCGGATCTGCTCTGCTTGACTGAACATTGGATGGTCGGCGATACTTTCCTAAACCTAGAAGATTATGAAATGATTTCCCAGTTTTCAAGACAGAAGACTATCCATGGTGGGGCAGTCATCTACAGCAGTAAAAAATATACCTTTGAAGAGGAACTCAGTATAAGACAAAGTAGCATCGAAAGTCAAATTGAATGTGCCTGTGTGGTGAATAGAGACCTTAAATTACTTGTACTTCGTATATACAGAACAACTAAAGGATGTATCGACATGTTTTTATCAAGGCTTGAAGAGATATTAGACAATATACAGGTAAAATACAAATCTTTTCAAATAGCTGTTTGTGGAGATTTCAATATCAATTTGTTAGAATATAATAAATCGAAAAACTTTCTAGACTTGTTAAACTCGAATAATCTTCATTACACAATCTTTGAACCGACCAGGGAACAGAGAGAATCTGCCACTTTAATCGACAATATTTTTGTCAACTTTGAAGATTATAATGCAAAAGTATTAAAAACAGCCCTCTCTGATCATCATGATTAATTGATTTTGATGTAAACTCTATAAAAAATAATAACAAAAATTTTATAAATAAACGTATTTTTTCCAAAAATAAATTACAATATTATAGAGAAGAATTGGAAACTTTATGTTGGGATGATGTACTCAGTGAACAGGATGTAAACGTTGCGTATGATAGATTTTTGCATTTATTAACAATTAAAATGAACCAAATTTTTGTAGCGAAAAAAATAAATACTCAAAAAAAATCAAAATGCTGGATAACCACTGGTATCAAAACTTCATGCAAACACAAACGTTTCTTGTACATTCAAAAAAATGATAGTGATATCAATAATCAAAAATATAAGCAATACTCAAAAGTTTTAAAAAATGTCATTAATCAAGCAAAAAAAATGTCAAATAATGATTTCATAAAAAACTCCTGCAACAAGACACAAGCTACCTGGTCTTTGGTAAAAAAAGTTACAAATCAAAGTAAAAAGAAACCAACAGTAATAAATAACTTTTCAAAAAAACATAATAATCCTATTCATACATTAAACAAACTTAATGAATATTTCCAAAAAGCATGTCCGAATATTAATGCAAACAGCACAGTCAATTTAGAAAACATTCCCAGATGTGAAGTTCAATTTTACTTGATCCTACAAATCGGCATGAAGTTGTTAAATGCATCAAAGAATTAAAAAAATGTAAAATCAGTTGGTGAAGACCAGGTACCTATAAGCTTGTTAAAGGAAGTTGCTGAACAGATCGCTGGTCCACTGTCCCATATAATAAACTTGACTTTCAGTATGGGTGTTTTTCCTGAAAGGCTGAAAATTGCTCAAATTAAGGCAGTACATAAAAAAGGAGAAAAAGATGACGAAAAAAATTACAGGCCGATCTCTTTGTTAAATAATATTAGTAAAGTTTTTAAAAAAATTTTATATAACAGATTGATTGACTTTCTGGAGACAAACATGATTCTATCAGAGTATCAAAATGGTTTCAGGAAAGGTAGATCCACAATTCGAGCAATTTATCAGTACTTAAAAAAATACTTCAGTCTAGAAATAATGGAAAACTTACACTGGCGATGTGTATAGACCTGTCTAAAGCATTCGACAGTGTAAATTTTGATATCTTGTGTAGGAAGTTGGAAAAATATGGGATACATGGACAGGCGCTGCTTCTTTTAAAATCGTATCTTACAAATCGCAAGCAGTGTTTAATTGAGACTGATGAAAATGGAAATATTTTGAGGTCCAGTTGGGTCACTATAGAGAAGGGTGTCCCGCAAGGGTCCATTCTCGGTCCCCTCCTCTATATTCTTTACACCAATGAGATAGCTTTGAATGTTGACGATTACGTCATTCTATATGCCGATGACATAACCGTGATTTTTAGTGAGGAAGATGAAAATATTTTAGTTCTAAAAACTTCTGAAGCTTTAAGCCTCTTGGAAAAATATTTTTCAGATAATGATCTTTTACTAAACATAGAAAAAACTCAAATAATTTCATTCAGTAATAATGGGCCTAATGATCTTATTTTACCTCATAAAGATGTCAACTTAGAAACGGTAGATCAAGTTAAATTCCTTGGATTGTCTATAGATAGGAGACTGGACTGGAAATCACACGTAGACTCGGTGGCCAAGGGTATCTCAAAATATTGCTATGCACTAAGGGTTTTATCAGAAAGCATAAATACGCAAACTGCCTTATCGCGCTTACGTAAATTCAAGAATCCGATATGGAATCCTTTTCTGGGGGAACTCTACTGACTTTGAAAGAATATTAGTGTTACAAAAGAAATGTCTGAGAAATATATTTAAACTAAAAAAAACGGACAGCTGTAGGGAAATCTTTGTTAAAAACAAGGTTTTCACACTAACCAGTCTGTATGTATATGAATGTGTAATGTTTGTAGTTGAAAATGAGGATCTATTTTCTGAACACTTAAGACCTCACTTGTATAATACAAGAAACAGAGAAAATCTTCTAAATGAAAGGTGCAATTACACTTACCTACAAAAAAATGCTCAGTACAGTGTTATTAGGATTTTTAACAAGATTCCACATGCAGCGAGAGATCTCCCAAAAAAACAGACTGAAAACGATTTTAAAAAAGTATCTACTCAATAAGGCCTATTATACACTAACTGAATTTTTTGATAACAATGAAATAAATAATATGCTCTCATAGTTTGTAGTTAGCTGTAAATTAGTTAAGGTACTTAGGTTATTAAATAATCTAAATTAGGTTTATTAAATAATATATTTTCTGTGATAATTTTAATATAAAAAAAAAATATTGTAAATAATTGTAAAATGTTATAACATGTTCCACGCCCTACGGGCATTTTGAACATATAAAATAAAAAACAAAACACAAAACAAAAACACCAACTCTTTGTTTGCACGTCATAGTTATTTAGTACCTCTGAATAATATTTTTTCGTTTGGTGTTGGTTTTGCAATAATTTTTTAAAATCTGCCCAAATATTCGCTTGCTTAATTTCACTGCTTGACTGTACGAATCTGTACCGATCATTTTTAAACGAGCCGTAGCAATTTGAGTTGTTTCGGACCATCTACATAAAGTTCCCATATCTTCAATAAAATTTAAAAAATCATCGACATTTCTCGTACCTTCAAATTCTTTAATCGCTGCGATATTAGCCAAACTTATTTGCGATTCGACAAAATTGGGGGGCCACTCCACTTTAATGACTTGTTCAGCCGAAGCTGTAGCTCTAGGATTTGGTTGAGCCATTTTTTTTTTTGTAAATTTATTTTTCTCCGTGTAACTGAATTTAAGTTAAACGATAGCACTACCCGTTAATAGAAGACAGAAAACAAAAAATCATAATACATCTTCCGCATCTCGGAAAAATAAATTCTCTTTGAATATTACACCAAAAAATCTAGAAAAAAATTCTATCAATGCCCAAACTTTCTTCTAACCCATTAAAAACGTGGTTAGCGATGATCTGATGTGCATTATTAAAAAAAAAAAATCTAAAAAAAAATCCAAAAAAAAATTAAAAAAAAAATTTTTCGGTTAAATTTCGGTAAAATTCCAGAAAATTCCATAAAATCCCACGCTGTCTTCTAACCCGCGAAACACCTGACAACCAATGTTATGAAACGCCTTTTTACTAGTTATTTCTTTTAATAAATATTTCCAGTTCATGACTTCTGTATTTTGGATCCTTAAATTTGATCTATATAAACCGAGCGGCTGTTTATTTTAACACCATTATTTTTAATTATGGGTCGATGTACCATCTAATAGTTTTTAAGACGATTCATAAATTATACAGAAATGCAAGACTTCTGTTTAAGAGTAGCGAAATTCGTATAACGAGGTGTGCTTTACTTTTAATTACTAAATTAATTTAATAACATAAATTCAAATTATTACATTTGGTCAAACTAATCTATACTTATGTTTCTTAGTTAAATCTTTTAACTAATTTTTAAGTTCTATTTACTGTGTTCCATAGTAGAACTTTTATCTTCAATTTAAAAAACATTTATAAAAGTTTATAATGACCACACCCTAAATGTCCAATTAAATATTACTCGAATTTTAATGTTCATATTTAAAATATAATTTTAAATCGCGGCACGGAAAATTCTAAGTCTCTGTTACATAAATTAATTTTAATTTTTAAAAGTTTATATTCACTTATTATTTAAATAAATTGTCAATCATTCTCTTTAACAGTTAAAAAGTCTCAAAAATGCAAAATTAATACAAGTCTTAACACTTACATTATTTAAACGATCACTTTACACTAACTTAAAGTGTTAAGATAAGAAAACCTTTCGGAAACTAAATTTGCACATTTTAGTGTGCAGCTGGTATATGAACTAAATTCATTATTTGTCCATACTGCGTCAGGAAGATTATAATCGCCAAGAATCACTAAGTTATGTTTTAAAAAGCGATTTCTAATTTGTTCAACAGTTTCGCAGTGCGATTGATAAAGTTCTATATACTGTTCTTGATTTAACTCAGGTAAACTGCACCTTGGTGGAATATACATACAACTAATAACAAAGTTTTGTGATAAACCATTTACTTCTACATAAATATCGTCAACATAATTTGAATTTGTATTTATTTTAATTAATTTCGATTTAATTTTTTTATGAACTGCAATCAAAACTCCACCGCCACGCGTTTTTGTCTCTAAAGTCCTGTCACACCGATATACAATATAGTTTTTTAAAGTTACCTCAGCCGCGCTATAATTTTTACTTAACCAAGTTTCTGAAATGATTATAATATGATAATCACAACTTAACACTTTATTTTTAAATTCATTTAGTTTACCCCGAATACTACTATCATTATGATAATAAACATGTAGGTTATTCCGAAATATTAGTTTCTCTGTACTATTTTAGGTATATTATTTATATACTTTATAGTTAAATTTTCACCATTTTCTATATGTTTGGAAAGTTCATCCCTAAGAGAAACCATAAACTGTCGTTGTTGAGGTGTAGAGAAAAAGTATATTTAAGGTTTTCAATTTTATTTTTAGATTTTAGTGCCTTTTAAACCGATGCTTGGTTGGAGAAAACAACTTTGACTGGCCTAGCTTTGTTATTTCTTGCATGGCCTATACGTGTAACTTTTAATATATCATTTGCAAGGCCTATTTGATCAAGAATGCTACTAACTTCAATTTTGTCATGGTTAATTTTTACCGAAATTTCCTGTGATGAAGATTCAGGCACGATGTAAAAAATAATATTTTTACAGAGAATCGGTCATTTACTTCGTTTGCTATATCCTCAGTATTTCGACTTGCACAATCATTTGTTTCGTTGCTTATATTTTTCTGAATTTTCATTAGTTTTCTGTTTAAGCTCGCGAATTTCATCATTTATAGTTGAGTTCGGTTTTTTGGGCAGTACTAAATCCTTTAATACTTGATTATCGATTTTTTGTTTAAGTTCAGAAATATCATTTTTAGGTTTTGTGTTTTCCTTCTTAATTTTTTCGAAATCTTGTTTTTGTTTATCCAATTCCTTTAATACTTCTTTAATAGAGCCATCCAGTTTATTAAAATTTATGGTGCACAAATTTCTTATCTCATCTTTAAAATTATCCAGTTCCTGTCTGATGGCGGAGATTATTGCGTTATTCTGATGAATCTTATCACCAGAGGAAGAACGTCTTACTCTTGGCGAAAGGCATATGGAACACACCCATCGCGATGCTTCGTGAGGAATTTGGCTTTTTTGAGTCGTCTGTAAACTGTTTAATTTCTTTAATTGTTAAATTTGCGCAGTCACGATGCCATAGGTTACCACATTTAGAGCAATTGATTTTATAAGTATTCCCATTTACTACTTTAAGGCAACTACAAGAAGACATTTTATTACGAAGAGGTTTAAAATTGAGTTGGTTCGGAAAGCCCTTTAAAATATACTATATTTTTGCTAGGTAAGGAATTCTTTATCAATTGTTTATATAGATAAGTGAACTCACATAAAGGTAAACAATAGTTCGTAACTGTTTCCCAACGAATGAGTACTTATTTCACTGATTTTCACTATTAGATAATTAGCACCTTGTACGCGGGATAGTTCTATGTTAACCCCACATTTTAAGAGTCTATACGACTTTTTGCATTTAAAATTTATTAGGAGCGAAAATGTTACACTTGCTACCATGCTAAGCAAAAACGATGATTGATATATATATATATATATATATATATATATATATATATATATATATATATACAGAGCGGTCCAAAAGTCACCCCCCCCTCTTAACTTTTGAACCAGTTGAGATATCGACTTCAAATTTGTAACTTTTAAATAAGACAACTTAAACTATCTTTTAGCATATATTTAATACTTTCAACTCTTAAAATGTGGGCAGGGGGCATGGGGGAACATTTTTTTAAATGGAAAGGGGGGTCGTGTAATACAACATTTTAAAGCTTATAAAATTCTCCATTTAACTCCATATTTTTAAATTAAAAAAAAAATATTTTTGGGTTTAAAATGGGGTTGAAAATGGGTATTAATGTCAAAATTCCTCTAAAAAAAAAACAAATAATGTTAATTATACTTTTAAACTAATTTTAGTTGACCTAAATAAAAATTTATAAAAAAAAACTTAAAAAATCGAATGTTTTAGCACAAAAAATTGAAAAATCAAAACCTTAAAAAACATTTTTAAAAAATTTAAAAATGTAAGTTTAAATAGAGAATTTTATAAGCTTTAAAATGATGTATCACACGACCTCCCTTTCCATTTAAAAAAATGTCCCCCCATGCCCCCCTGCCCACATTTGAAGAGATGAAAATATCAAATATATGCTAAAAGATAGTTTAAGTTCTCTTATTTAAGAGTTCTAAATTTGAAGTCGATATTGCAACTCGTTCAAAAGTTAAAAGGGGGGGGGGTGACTTTTGAACGAGTTGAGATATCGATTTCAAATTTAGAACTCTTAAATAAGACAACTTAAACTATCTTTAAGCATATATTTGATACTTTTATCTCTTAAAATGTGAGCAGGGGGGCATGGGGGGAATTTTTTTTTTAATGGAAAGGGGGGTCGTGTGATACATCATTTTAAAGCCTTTAAAATTCTTTATATAACCATACAATTTCAAAATTTTTAAACATGTTTTTTAAGGTTTTGATTTTTCAGTTTTTTGTGCTAAAAAAATAAATTTTTAAGTTTTTTTTTGTTAATTTTTATTTATGTCAACTAAAATTAGTTTAAAAGTATAATTTACTTTTTTTTTCATTATAAAATTAGGAATTTTTAAAAAATTGTTTGGATTTTTTAGAGAAATTTTGACAAAAATACCCATTTTCAACCTTATTTTAAACCCAAAAAAAAATGTAAAAAAAATAAAAAATTTACAGTTAAATGGAGAATTTTATAAGCTTTAAAATGATGTATCATACGACCCCCCTTTCCATTTAAAAAAATGTGCCCACATGCCCCCCTGCCCACATTTCAAGAGCTGAAAGTATTAAATATATGCTAAAAGATAGTTTAAGTTGTCTTATTTAAAAGTTCCAAATTTTAAGTCGATATCTCAACTGGTTCAAAAGTTAAGAGGGGGGGGGTTACTTTTGGACCGCTCTGTATATATATATATATATACAGTGCGGTCAAAAAGTCACACCCCCCCCCCCTCTTAACTTTTGAACGAGTTGAGATATCGATTTCAAATTTAGAACTCTTAAATAAGACAACTTAAACTATCTTTAAGCATATATTTGATACTTGTATCTCTTAAAATGTGAGCAGGCGGGCATGGGGGGAATTTTTTTTAAATGGAAAGGGGGGTCGTATGATACATCATTTTAAAACCTTTAAAATTCTCTATATAATCATATATTTTTAAAATTTTTAAACATGTTTTTTAAGGTTTTGATTTTTCAGTTTTTTTGTGCTAAAAAAATAAATTTTTAAGTTTTTTTTTGTTAATTTTTATTTATGTCAAATAAATTAGTTTAAAAGTATAATTTACTTTTTTTCATTATGAAATTAGGCATTTTTAAAAAATTGTTTGGATTTTTTAGAGAAATTTTGACAAAAATACCCATTTTCAACCCTATTTTAAACCCAAAAAAAAATGTTTAAAAAAAATAAAAAATTTACAGTTAAATGGAGAATTTTATAAGCTTTAAAATGATGTATCGCACGACCCCCCTTTCCATTTAAAAAATGTGCCCCCATGCCCCCCTGCCCAAGTTTTAAGAGCTGAAAGTATTAAATATATGCTAAAAAATAGTTTAAGTTATCTTATTTAAAAGTTCCAAATTTGAAGTCGATATCTCAACTGGTTCAAAAGTTAAGAGGGGGGGGGGTGACTTTTGAACCAGTTGAGATATCGACTTCAAATTTGGAACTTTTAAATAAGACAACTTAAACTATCTTTTAGCATATATTTAATACTTTCAGCTCTTAAAATGTGGGCAGGGGGGCATGGGGGCACATTTTTTTAAATGGGGTCGTGTAATACATCATTTTAAAGCTTATAAAATTCTCCATTTAACTCCATATTTTTAAATTAAAAAAAAAAAATTGGGTTTAAATGGGGTTAAAAATGGGCATTAATGTCAAAATTCCTCTAAAACAAAACAAATAATTTTTTAAAAATGCCTAATTTCATCATAAAAAAATCTTAATTATACTTTTAAACTAATTTTAGTTGACATAAATAAAAATTTATAAAAAAAAAACCTAAAAAATCAAATGTTTTAGCACAAAAAATTGAAAAATCAAAACCTTAAAAACATTTTTAAAAAATTTAAAAGGGTTAGTTTAAATAGAGAATTTTATAAGCTTCAAAATGATGTATCACACGACCCCCTTTCTATTTGAAAAAATGTCCCCCCATGCCCCCCTGCCCACATTTTAAGAGGTAAAAATATCAAATATATGCTAAAAGATAGTTTAAGTTGTCTTATTATACATATATATATATATATATATATATATATATATATATATATATATATATATATTGTATATGTATATATCAATGGAAGGAATAGCGTAGTGGCTAGCGCGTATGCATAGCAAGTCTACTATCGTGAGTTCGATTCTCACTGCGCCGATTTGCGATTGCGATTGGCGAAGGCGATAAGTGAAACGGACACTCCCTAGAAACTGGTTCGAAAGTCAGTATAAGCCGGTGGTTCCCTCTACTACTAGCCCACACAAGTCCCGGACTTAGGGGATGCTTAATTAAGTAGAATAGTACGAGGTTAGAACTCTTAAATAAGACAACTTAAACTATCTTTTAGCATATATTTGATATTTTCAGCTCTTAAAATGTGGGCAGGGGGCATGGAGGGACTTTTTTTAAATAGAAAGGGGGGTCGTGTGATGCATCATTTTAAAGATTATAAAATTCTCTATTTAAACTAACATTTTTAAATTTTTTAAAAATGTTTTTTAAGGTTTTGATTTTTCAATTTTTTGTGCTAAAACATTCGTTTTTTTAAGTTTTTTTTTTTATAAATTTTTATTTATGTTAACTAAAATTAGTTTAAAAGTATAATTAACATTTTTTTATGATGAAATTAGGCATTTTTAAAAAATTATTTGTTTTTTTTAGAGGAATTTTGACATTAATACCCATTTTCAACCCCATTTTAAACCCAAAAAAAAATTTTAATTTAAAAATATGGAATTAAATGGAGAATTTTATAAGCTTTAAAATGATGTATTACACGACCCGCCTTTCCATTTAAAAAAATGTGCCCCCATGCCCCCCTGCCCACATTTTAAGAGCTGAAAGTAATTAAATTAAAACTATTTAAATTTAAGTAGAAGAAGAAAACAGCCAAACCATCATTATTTTCCAGTAGATTCCGATAGAATGTTGGATTTGAAAGGGAATCCATTTAAATCCGATAGCCCATCGGAACCTACATGAAAAGGTAACCATCTAAATCCGATAGCCTATCGTAACCTACTTGCAAATTGGTTCCGATAGACTATCGGATTTAAATTGACCCAATAGGCTATCGTTTTCTATAATGAAATACCCATTCGAATCCGATAGTTTATTGGTCAATCGTTTTCTAATGGACTTTACTTGTTTTTTTTTAACAGGGAAAAGATAGATTACGTTGTTTTATTGATTGTTCCAAATTTGAAGACGATATCAAAAGTCGTTAAAAAGTTAATAGTGGGGGGGGGGGGGTGACTTTTGGACCGCACAAGTAGTACATAATATGTATAATATATTATGTAATCAGCATTTGCCGATATGGACTTTCATATCGGCCGATATAGCGAATTTTTGCCGATATCGCCGATATTGTCGATATCATATCGGTATCGGTCGATACCTATTTGACAACTAAAACACAGTTTATTAATTAAAAACATTTTTTTGTTGATAACACCGGCACACAAAAAAAATTAAGTAGAATGTGCATTTGACCGGACCTACCTACGGGTACGTATTTTGGTCCGCTGAATCCGAATTCGAGGTCAGTTTGACCCCTACACCCTTGAAATTTCGAGAAAACTTCGAAAAACCGTAAAAATGATGAAAGTCGGCAGTTTTAATGATAAAAAAATTTTTGGAACTAAACTAAGCGTGATTTTCATGTATTTCGATCCGCTGAATATGAATCGAAACTTTATTGAGACCACGAGCCGTTTTAAATGTAAAAAAATCACACAAACCCTCCAAAATTATGTCTTGTGTTTTTCACAGATTTCAAGTTATGTGATATATCTACGTTATAGAGTATTTATTTTAGGCATTAAATCATGTTCAATCAATTTTTTTTCTGTTATGAATGGTCATTTTTACAATTTTGTCGAATTTTTCCAGCTTTAGAGGGTGATTCCACTAAAAAAATTAAGATGCGAATTGAAGACATCAAAAGATATAAAATTTTATCTGAATTGGACCAGAAGAAGTTTTTTTATCATGAAAACTATATTTTTTCGAAATTTTCGAGAGTTTTGTGTGATTTTTTCACATTTAAAATGGCTCGTGATCTCAATAAAGTTTCGATTCATATTCAGCGGATCGAAATACATGAAAATCACGCTTAGTTTAGTTCCAAAACATTTTTTTATCATTAAAACTGCCAATTTTCATCATTTTTACGGTTTTTTGAAGTTTCCTCGAAATTTCGAGGGTGTAGGGGTAAAACTAACCTCGAATTCGGATTCAGCGGACCAAAATACGTACCCGTCGGGTCAAATGCACATTCTACTTAATTTTTTTTGTGTGCCGGTGTAATTAAGTACGAAAAATAAAAAAAAAAAACAAAAAAACGTTTTAAAACAACGCATTAAAAAAAACGTTTTTTAACATCCCCAAAAAGGTTAAAATTCAGTCAGGTACCTAACTAACGTTGTCAAATCTATATTTTATAATGTTTAGTATTATGTTCGAGACTGAAAATAAAAATGTCAATAATCTAATGTTGTTAGATTTATGTACTTTTCTACCAGAGAACTATTGTTGTAGCTATGCTTCCAGACTACCAAAAGAAGGTGAAACTATACATGGTACTAAATTTGTTTCTAACTTTGGAGGTAAAGGAGCTAACCAGTGCGTAGCTGCAGCTAAATTAGGAGGAAACACAACTTTAGTGGCCAGGGTAATTTTTAATATAATTTTGTCAGTCGTAAAAATATAGTTTTATTTTTTTTAAGGTAGGTGATGATGTATGGGGAGACAAATATATAGAAAATCTTAGAAAAGAAAATGTAGACACTAAATATGTGCAAAAAACAGAAAATTATTCTAGTGGTATAGCCCAAATTATAGTTTCGGAAGCTGGTCAAAATCAAATTGTAATTGTAGCTGGAGCAAATAATAAATTAGATAAAAATGATATAGAAGCAGCACAGGATGTTATTTCTAGAGCTTCTGTTTTAATTTTGCAACTGGAAACATCTGTTGAAGTGGCTATATGCGCTATGCAATATTGTAGAGGAGTGAGTATAAATACTTTTCCCTGTAGTTTTTACAAAGACTCGCTCATTGATGGTTCCGTACCTAGCTTTTTTTTTTTATTTTTTTGTTGTAATTATGTGCATTTATTTAGATGAAGAAACTATCTATAAAAAAACACTCAAAGACCAGTGTCGAAATCAGAATTTTTTAATGAAAGACGCAGGAACTTGATAAAAAGGCGCTAAATGTAATAAAAGCACCATGTCCATTTTTTTACACAGCTAATCAGGTCTATTCAGGTGCGTAAACAATATTGATATTTTGGCAATATTGTTTACGCACGTGAATAGATCTGAATATGAGGGTCACCTTTTATATTTCGGGAATGGGCGATCCTGGTGCTGCCACCTGACAACCACTTCTCTATAGTAAAGTTCGACTTTTTTTAGTTATACCTACACTTTTCCATGCTCCTGAACCAATTTTCGAAGCACTTTTTCCACTCCGATTGAGGTATCCCCCAAACATGCATTTGGAACCCATTAACCGCTTCTTCAGGCGTTGAAAAACTTTGAGATCGTAATTTATTTTTGATGTTCCTCACACATCAAAAATAAATTAAAAAGAAGTCATTGGGTTCCAAATTAGGGCTGTACAGCGGATGAACCATCAATTCGATGTTTTCAGTTCTCAAAAGGTATCTTGTTTGAGCCTATATGTAAGAGTTCGCATTGTCCTGCTGGAGAATGATCCGTCTTTGACGGTGGGTTTTCCTTAGTTTTTCGAAGTATCTTGTTTGAGCCGATATGTGAGAGCTCGCATTGTCCTGGTGGAGAATAATCCGTCTTTGGCGGAGGGTTTTCCATAGTTTTTCGAAGACTTCTGGCAACCAAATGGTTGTGTACCTTTCAGAATTGACCGTCCAACGTTGCACTAATTGTATAATTGCCACATTTCCGTTTTTTCCGAAGAAACAGGCGACCATTTGCTTCGAAGTGCTTCGTGCGCGAACAACTTTTGTTGGATTTGGCTCATCTTAAAAGACCCAGGGGTTTGGATTCTATTCTGATTTCAAGCGGATTTTTCCGCTCGATATTTCGCGTGAAGGGCACCGAATCTCACCGAAATTGAGTGAAAATTACATGTTTTGTATTCTCAAATCTCACTTCGTCTGCAGCGGATCTTTGCTAGACCAGCGGGTCTATTCTGGTTTCGTGCGGAAATAAACGCGTGAGGTGGATAATTTTCGGTCGGAGTGATCTCTCACATCACACGTGTGCAGATATTGCTATTCTCATATTTACAACGTTGTCAAGTTTTTATACAAACTATGTCCAATCAACATCACCGGGAAAACATCACCGGCCTTCAAAAAAATGAGTTAGTGGATATATTAAACAAATACCCGGATTTAAAGACGGGGTTATTTGCCGCGCAATTCACAAAGCAGGTAGCAAAAAAGCAGTGGCAAGTGGCATCCTGAAGGTCTCCCAAACCCATGATCGCCTCCAAAACTTCGTCT
Organism: Brachypterus glaber; assembly: GCA_958510825.1. NCBI lineage: Eukaryota > Metazoa > Arthropoda > Insecta > Coleoptera > Kateretidae > Brachypterus > Brachypterus glaber. The sequence continues at coordinate 22,926 of CAUEHQ010000599.1, forward strand.
AAATCCATAAATATTATCAATAAAACTGTAAACAGCAAAAACTAACCAAACCAAACCAACACAGTTCAAAAAATTCAAAACAAAAATAATCCGTGAATAAAATTAATGAAAGTATGACATTTGACATCCAAAACAACTCGTTTGCGCATGATTTACGTTGGATGTGAATGTTCGCCTGGTTTAGACCAAGCGAACATCCACTGCAGGCGAAGTGAGCTTTGAGAATACAAAACATGTAATTCTCACTCAATTTCGGTAAGATTCGGCGACCTTCACGCGAATTATCGAGCGGAAAAAATCCGCTCGAAACCAGTTGGTCTATTCTCATTTCGGTAAGTTTTATACACGAGTGAAAGCCAAATTAACAGTACTTCTTCTGATGATTTGATTGGCCTAGACCGTGTAGCTCCGCACATTTTCATCGAAATATCAGGCGGAAAAAATCCGCTCGAAACCAGAATAGACCCCCTGAATATACCCCCTTCCGAACACTCACATCCACCGTAATTATGCGCAAACGAGATGGGATATCATTAATGATCACAGAGGTAAAAAGGTTGAAAAAAGTGGTGACATAGATATAGACGAATTTAACAATTTTTTTATAAATATTTCTACTAAAATTAAAGAAAATATTTCTGCCACTAATTCCAATTTTGTTGATTATTTGGATAAAGATAAAAATAAATGCAAAGAAGAATTTAAGTTTCGATCGCCATCTTATATTGAAGTTAGGGACGCAATAAAAAAACTCAAGAATACCAAAAGCAAAGACCATTACGGATTTAATGTAGAGCTGATTAAATTAATTAAAGACAAAATAACTGCTCCCCTTACTTCCCTTTTTGATGATTGTATTAAAAATAATGTTTATCCTTCTGCATTAAAAATTACCAAAATTATCCCATTACACAAGAAAGGATCATTGGAAGATATGAATAACTATAGGCCTATAGCGTTAGTACCAATTATTTCTAAATTATTACTTATCAGTTACTCAAAGCATATAACTTTAATTCTGACAGCTGTGACCTAATCAGATCTTATCTTACCGATCGCAAACAATATACTTTTTTTAATGATAAAACTTCTGCTTGTGGTGACGTCATAGACGGAGTACCACAGGGATCTGTACTAGGTCCAATATTGTTTCTTATATTTATAAATGACCTAGTAAGATCAGTTGAAGGTATTGGGCTTTTGCTGTTTGCAGATGACACCACCGCAATACAAAGTGATAAAAACGAAATACAACTTACTAGAAATCTGGAGTTAACGCAGTCGAACTTAAGGGAATGGTTTGATGCCAATGGTCTTAGTTTAAACTTAAATAAGACTTCTAAAATATATTTCACACATCGAGATACTTCATATGAAAACCCGGAGAGCGTCAGGTTTTTGGGAGTTTTTCTGGATTCCAAGTTTAGCTGGAAAGCACACGTAAGCTTTATTTCCAGTAAGATTTCTAGAAATCTGTTCGTTCTAAGGAATCTTCGTAATCTGGTACCAAAAAGTATCATGTTGACAGCATACCATTCCCTTATCATTTCGCACATGCTTTATGCTATTCTTAGCTGGGGTCACTCTTGTCATACTCAAAGACTTTTTGGGCTACAACGTAGAGCTTTACGTATTATTTGTAACAAAAAGTTTAGAGATGATGTTAAGTTGTGCTTTGTTCAATTGAATTTATTAACTTTTCCTAGTCTGTACATTTTTCATTGTTTATTGTTTGCGAAGGAAAATGATTCATTTTTTCACAGATCCAGCATTCATCATTACAACACAATAAATAAACAAAATCTAAATATTAACTTTTTAAGACTTTCTTCAAGTAAGTTCAGCGAAAACTATTATGCCCCCACATTTTTTAATAAATTGCCTGAGTCTGTCAGATCACTACCCCTTAATATTTTTAGAAGCAAAGTTAAAATGTTTTTAATCAGAAATGCATTCTACAGCTTTAATGAGTTTTTAAACATTGATACTCTTGAGTTTAATTAATTTAATTTTACAATAATAATTTTTTTTGTATTTTTATATTGTTTTATTGTACACATTTACACCCATATGTATTTTATATTATTTGTCTCTTTATTTGTCTTTATATTTTTTTAGTATTTTTTGTATTTATATTTACTATTTGACATGTGTAAACTTTTGTATAAACACGTAAATAAATTATCTTGAAATATCAGGCGAAAAAATCCGCTCGAAACCAGAATAGGGGTGCTGGATATACCACCGATATACAGTGGTTTTTGATGGTGCTTTATTGCCAAAAGTTAAGTTAATCTATGCACTGTACCAAAAATACCACATCTAACCATACACGCAAGTGAAAACTGTTTAAATTGTTCTTTTGTTAAAATAGAAAATGCGCAAAATGTAAAATATTTAGGTATATATATTGACTGTTATCTGAGATGGGAAAAACAAACTCTTGAATTGTCAAACAAGTTAAGAAAATACATATGGTACTTTCTCTCTATAAGAAACATATTTTCACAACGACATTTAAAAAATATGTATTTTGCACTTGTGCAGTCGATACTAGGTTATGGTATTCTAGGGTGGGGTGCAGTGGGTAAAACTTACATAGAAAAATTAAATGTAATACAAAAAACTATCATTAAAATAATTCTACAAAAAAACAAAAGACACTCTACAGAACAAACTTTTCTAGATTTTAATGTAATTTCAATAAAAGAACTCTACTATTTAAGTTTACTAAAATTTTACTTTAATAATAAAAATGTTATTACTAAAGTAAATAATACGTATAATACCAGATCTATGGAAAATAACTTGTCAATTTTTGAAAAATCTAAAAATCCAAAAAAGCAATAAATCAAAAAAACTTTTTGTATCATATACATAAACTATACAATCTTCTACCCAATAATTTAAAACAGTGTAATGGTAGTATCAAAAATGTTACGAAACTTACTTCCCAATGGATAAAACAAAATTTAGAAACAATCACAAATGCTCTAACAAATAATAATATGTAATAAAATTTAATGACCTTTTAACATATAATTTTATATGCATTATTATATATACAGTAGTGGCAGAAAGTAAGCAACTTTTTTGATTTGAGACAGTAATTTTTATTTAATAACAAAATACTTTAACTTTGGAAAAAATATTAATGTTAGGACCTAAGCATGAAAAAAATACCCAACACTTAAATAATTATTCTTATAAACAATTTTTATAAAGAAAAACAATTTTTATAATTGAAAAAAGTAGAGCAACTTCTTAATAAACGGTTTATTTACAAAAATATAACTTAAATACAAATACAAAAATCAGTATTTTGTAAAATAACCTTTATTTTAATAACCTCTTTACAACGGCGTTGCATAGATTGTAAAAATTTAGAAATTATTACAGGGTCCATGTTATGCCATGCTTCGTTGAATGCATTAAACAATTATTCCCCAATTATATTGGTGTATGTTTTATCTCTTATTTTTCTGTCCAAAATTTCCCATATTGAATTTATATCGGGCGACTAGCTTGGCCATTCCATTACATTAATATTTTCTTGACTAAACCAAGCTTTTAAATATTTAGAGGAGTGTTTCGGATCGTTATCCTGTTGAAAAATATGTCTCAGTGGCTTTTTTTCTTCTGCATATGGAACCATTCTACATTCTAGGATATTTTTGTATATAAACCTATCCATAATTCTATCAATTTTGTGGAGGGGACTCATTCCAAAACCGGAAAAATAGCCCCAAAGTGACCCTCCGCGATGCTTGACTGTTGGGCACCTATATTTAGGATTCAATCTTCAATCAAGGCGTTGTACATACACCATCCCGTCACTTTGAAACAAATTAAACTTTGATTAATTGCTGAATATTACTTTTTTCCAGTCTTGCAAAATTAAGACGGGACCGTCTGTTTTTTGCAGACAATAGCGGTTTCTTGGCAGGTCTTCCGGCAAATAGTCCAGCCTCACATTGTCTACTCCTTATTGTTCTTGAAGACACTCGTATGCTTTATTCTTCGGATACACGTTGCTTTATTTTGTTAGAACTCAAAAAAGGCGCATTTTGAGATATTTTTAAAATTTGTTTATCTTGATATTTATTCGTCTTTCTCGGTCTTCCAGATTTCTTTTTAGGCAAAACATGTCCAAATGTTACAAAACGCTTTATAATACGAGAAACTATAGATTTATTCAAGTTAAACCTTTTTGCAAAATTGATTTGCTTTTCACCACTAGTATTTACAAAAACAATTAGGGCGCCGCCACAAAGATGGCTGACTTTGTTTCCGAGCTCTCCAAAATTAAAAAAGAATTTTTAATAGAAATAATTGTTAAAAAATGTGTACCTAATACCTTAGTGATTAGTGAAGATCTAAAATCGCACATAAATAGTTTGAGTGATGTAAATCGCGAAAAAACTTGTGATTCCGCCTCAACTCCCGGTACAAGTGCCTGTCATACGGAAAACGCACAATCAGTGGAAATTTCATACTTAAAAACTATCATTCAACATAAAGACACAAGTAATAACGACCTCAGAGAAGTTATCTCATAGCTGAAAAATCAAATTTATCTATTAAATAAACTAATAGACAATGGACCCATAGTGACCCCTAGTGCGAAAGAACAAAAGCCAAAACCCGCAAGTCAGAATGGAGCCGCAGCAGCTAGTTCGTCGTCTGGGAAAACAAATAAGGGAACACATACTCCATCTGTTGTTAACAAGTCAAACCCGGCCTCCAATCACGCAAACCCGCAAGTACAGGTGAAGATCTCTTACAAAGAAAGAGTTCTACCTACGGCTACCAATAACATTGACAAGTTGACAGATAATTCTGAAAACAAAAATCAAAACAATTGGACAATAGTCAAGGGCAAAAATAAACCAAAAAGGAACATTATTACTGGTATAAACAGTGATGTCGCTGAAAATGTCTGTGTGGGGAAAAAATCCTGGATTTTTGCCTCAAAATACCAAACCGAATACACTGTTGAAAAGTTGCAAAAACATCTACAAGTTTTATGCCCAAATAGAAATTTTCTAATTGAACAAGTTAAAAACCTTGGTCATTTCAATTCGTTTAAAGTAGGCTATGATAGTGACCTAGAAAACATAATGACAAACCCTGCTTCCTGGCAATCCGGTATAGAAGTGTCTCCTTTTCAATTTCGCAGGAGGCACACAAAAACAAATTAGACATACCAAATGACATATTTCCAACTAAAAATGTAGGACTGCGTATTGTCAATTTGAATATTCAAAGTATTCGCTATAAAGTAGACCAGCTAAATATATTTTTAAAGAACCATGAGTATCCTGAAGTTGTTTGTATAACCGAAGCCAGAATAACACAAGATGAGGCTGGTTGTATTAAGGTTTTTAACTATACAGTAGCCAGCATTTACAGCCGCTATAACCAAGGAGGAGGGGGAGTTCTTATCCTTGTTCGTAATGGAATAAACTTCAAAGAAATTAATCTGGATAATGTTAATAAAAAGGATAAGTTATTTGAAGCCGTATGTGTAAGTATCAATTATAATAATCAAAATGCGTATATTAGTGCCATACAGAACACCTAAGAATAAAAATGAAAATCATGATTTTTTTATAGACTCAATTGAACAATTGTTGGACCGTCTGATGGATGTCAAAAGTTATAGATTCATTTGTGCTGATTTTAACTATAACTTCTTAGATAAATCAGATGTAAATACCTGTAGAGTAGTGAACCTGATAAATGCTTTAGGATATAATCAAAGCCTATTTGAAATATCTCGGCTTGAGTCTGGTACACTGCTCGACAATATTTTTACCACTCTAGATATTACAGACATGTACACTGAGACTATTCCTTTTGTACATTCAGATCATATTGCACAGATTATTAAATTAAAATGTTTGAGGGCTCTTTTGACTTTTTGGAAACAAAAAAAGAGGATTTTCAACAAAAACAATACAAACCATTTTAGGAGCTTACTGGAGTGCGAAGCCTGGAGTGACATGTTTAATGCAACTGCTGGGAACAAATTCACAATGTTCCTTAACAAATTCAATAGTCTTTTTGGTGTGGCATTTCCGCTAGTAAGTCAAAAAGTGTCAAAGCATAAATCTAATACTTGGATTACTAGACAGATCATAGATGAGGGAATTTTTTTGAGGGAAGTATTTGCTGCATACAAGCTCTCAGATGATCCTTATCTTCACGATTTTTACAATAACCTAAAGAACGTCCACGAGTCTAGAATCTGTCAAGCAAAAAAGAGTTATTATGATAACATTTTAAATAATACCCAGAATAAGAGTAAAGGGGCCTGGGATGTAATAAAGCAGAATTGTAACTTAAATGCTAAAAAATCAACCCAACCCATTTTTAAGAATCCTTCTGATATACCTTTAAATCCCAGTGAGACTGCCGACTTAATAAATAAGTACTTTATTGAGTCGGTAAAATCACTGGTCTCAAAAAATGTTACAGGTTGTCTTCCTCCACCAAACATTCCTAATAACCCAAATTCGATTTTTCTAGATCCAGTGTCACCAGAAGAGGTTCTAAAAATTATTTCACATTCTACTAAGAAAAATTCAGCTGGCCTTGATGGGATTCCCTGTTCACTAATAGGGAAAGTAGCGGAGCAGCTGGTCGAGCCTTTGACGCATATAATAAATAGTTCTTTTGACTCAGGATATTTCCCAAGAGAGTTAAAGACTGCACTAATGATCCCAATCCATAAAAAGGGTGATCCCGAAAATGTCAAAAACTATAGGCCTGTTGCTCTGCTGTCTGTCTTTCGAAAATTCTTGAAAGATCTTTTTATCTGCGACTTACGTCACTTTTGATAAGATGCAGTCTGTTAACTCCCAGACAGTTTGGTTTTACCAAGGGTAGGTCCACTCAAGATGCACTCTTTTCTCTCTATGACAAAATCTTAAACAATTTTAACGAAAAATTAAAAACTGCCGGTTTATTTTACGATTTGTCTAGAGCTTTCGATACTATAAACCACAAATTACTTTTACAAAAGCTTTATGCATGTGGCATAAGGGGTGTAGCACTTGAGTGGATAAAATCCTATCTGTCTGGGAGGTCTCAGATTGTTCGAGTGGTAGATAGGGGTAACCATGTTTTTTCGGGGAGGCTTTATTGTGAAACGGGAGTTCCACAAGGCAGCATCCTAGGTCCCATTCTGTTTATCATTTTTATCAATGATATATGCTTTGACACCAACTCAGATACTTTGATCATCTTGTTTGCAGATGACACTTCAGAAATTATTTCTGCCGATAGTATACCTGATCTTAGTATAAAGCTTAATAGCTGTGTTAAGAGAATGTCAAATTGGTGTGAGAAGAATGGACTTATCCTTAATTCGGATAAAACAAATCTGGTTCTTTTTCACCCAATTAGAGTTCAACAAGATTTCAGTATTTTGGCAAGATCAGATGCAAGTACTATCGTGCAGAATGACGTCTGCCAATTTCTGGGTGTCTCTGTAGACTCAACTCTAAATTGGGGTCCTCACACTGATGGACTATTGAAAAAACTTGCCACCAAGGGTTTCTGTATACTCCAGTTGCGAAATTCTGTAAGTATGTCAACTCTTTTGAGTTACTATTATGGTTGTATTAATTCCTTACTTTCATATGGTCTACTGTGCTGGGGGAATAGTACAAATGTAGAAAAAAAATTTATTATGCAAAAACGAATAATTCGTTTTATGTTTAAATTGCGCATGAATGAATCTTGCAAGCCCGTTTTTACTAAAAATTGCATAATGACACTTTATAGTATGTATATATTTCAGTGTATACTACATGTAAAAAGGAACATTGGTGATTTTTCTACTTTTGGTGATGTAAACAATTACAGTACCAGGAGTGGGAACTTACTATATGTCCCTGCTTACAATTATGTACAAGTTAGAAATGGGCCAACTATGACGTCCATTAGACTGTTTAACAAACTTCCAGTGTGTCTAAGAAACATAGACGGCTTCAAACGATTTAAATCCGATGCAAAAAACTTTTTTAAATCGCATGCCTTCTATTCATTGGAAGAGTTTTTAAATATTGATTGGAATTAGATTGTCCTAAAATTGATGTTATTTATTTACCTATTTATGTAAATTAATTTATTTTTGACATTATCCGATACTCTGTCTTATGGAAATAAACGTATTATTATTATTATTATTATTATTATTATTATTATTATTATTATTATTATAAATCTATAAGATGCGTTTTAATATCAACCGACAAATGTTTTCCTCTAGGCATGGTAAATGTTAACATACACGGAATAAATCTCAAATTAACCAATTTTAAAAGAATATTAAGAAGAAAAATGCAAAGTTGTTCTACTTTTTGCCAACAAAAAAAAATCTTATCAATATAAAAACAAACCAAAACATTCTGCTGGCCAATCCTTATCTGAATTGTGGTTACATACTAGGCCCAGGTATTTTAGATAAATATTATTTTTATTGCAATCTCAGATACTAAAAAATTTGAATTTTTAGAAAGTTGCTCTATTTTCTGCCACTACTGTATGTGTGTATATACGTGTATGTATATGTATGTGTGTATTTGTATATGTATACAGGGTGTATTTGAAATAGCGTAGGAAATGTTAACAGGTGATTCTACATGATAAAATATGACAAAAAGTTCCTATAAACATATGTTTAAAAATGCGTCATAAAGGAGCTACGCCCCTTTGAAATTGGCTAAAAAAAAATCGGTTTTTATTTAATAACTCAGGAACCCTTTGAGATATATTAACGAGGTTTTGCAAGTGAATTAATCCTAATAAGGCCCATTTTTGTATGTCATTTTCACGTACTTATTTAAACCAGGGGTGTGCGAAACGGGGGGGCCTTATCAGTTTTTTGTCCAAAACTTTTTTCTGTGTAACTTTTTTGCAATTTTATTTTTGAAATATGATTCCTCAAATACATAAAAAAGGTACTCTTGTTGTAATACTGTAGGATTAACCGTTTTCGAGAAAAGTTCATTTGAAGGTGAAATTTCACGGTTCGAGGACGAAAAATTAAATACTAAAAGGTCGAAAACCAAAATTTTAATGATGCAATGTTATTCTACATCAAAAACTAAGAAAAAAAGTTTCCATACATGTAGGTCGAAAAAACGCTTTTAAAGCTACCATAGGCCTTTAAAAATGGTGGTGCATATTTAGGAGACCATAGCTCCATTAGGATTGATTTTTGGAAGTACCTGTATGGGTTAATATCAGAAAAGTACTTCAGGAAAAAACTTAAAAATTACAACTTACCAAGGAAAAATTTTTGCATGTAAAATATTCATTGGACAACAAGAAATACATTTTTTATGGTTGGCGCAAACTTTAGGCACTCTTGCGCACTGTAGTGCGCATTTGGTACAATTGAAAGTTAAAAAAAAATATTAGGTATCCAATTTTAACAAATCTTGTTTTATGGGGTTTTTGTAGTCAAATAATCGCCATACGTAAAAAATTGCAAATTTAAAATGGCGAATACAAGATGGCGAATACAAGATGTCCCAAATATTTTAAACTGCCGTATTTAAGTACGGGTTTTGGTGCCAGTATATCTAAATTTAATGTCATAAATTCTGGTTTAGATATAGAAAATAATCTAGTTATTGTGGTGATTATCAGGCCCGTCTCAGGGGCCTTTTACCCCTAGGGCCTAGACCCAAGAAAACTGTAAACGCTAACTTTGTCATTTTTAAATGTAAATTTTAATTCAGAAATATAAAATAATCATATATGTTTTTTAATGAATATCAGGTCCGGTTCAGGGGCTGTTGCCCCTTGTGCCCCATGGGTATGGGTAAATGTCAAATTAATAGTCATTTCAGTAAAGAGTTAAAAAAGAGCTAGTTTTTTCATTAATATGCAATTTTATTCATATAGCATTTATTATAGTAATGATGTTTTTTCTTTTTCGAGCCTATACCTCAAAGAGTCCTAGCCGTAGCACAAACAAATATAGAATATTTTTGTAGATAATTATATAAGCTTTATTTTGGTGGTAAAGTTTTTTTTACACGACAAGTAGCAAGCGAGTTATCGCTAAAAAACTAGTTTGATGTTAAAAGTATTAAAAACATCAACGGGAATGAACGGTCCAGCTGAATGAACTTTTTAGTTACGATCTTAAAAAAAAAATATTAAATAAACATTAATCTTTATAAAATTTTTACTGCGACATCAGACCATGAATGTTTATAGTTTAGAACTAAAAGGTAGGAAAAAACTATTTAAAATTTTCCATAATTTAAAAAATGAGAGGCCAGCTGAATGAACATTGAAAAAGGTACGACCATGTTTTTTGGATAATTTATATAAAACAAAAAAAATTGCAAAGACTTATTAAAAAATTAACATAAATAGTAAACTTACTAATACATACATAATTACATCAATAAAAAAAAATCAGTTTTCAGGTAGTACGTGATTAATTATTGTCCAGCTGAATAAACATGTTTCTTGGGACAAGCATTTATTTGATGCTACCTTTTTTGATTAGGCATGAAATGCTTTGGTAAATTCATAAATTACTAACCCTACCCAATGCCTTTTGGGGAAAATAAAAAAAAAAGAAAAAATATTACAACGTTGTGTACAATTAATAAACAAAAATGTCTAATATTGCGTGTGACAACGAAAAATAGCTAAAAAACATTTAAACCTTATTTTCTGGCCAATTATAATAAAAGTTACATATTTTAACAAAGGTCAAATTAGAAGGGATGGATTTACATAGAAAAGTGCAAAAAAAAATTATATATGAAATCATTTTAATTGTTTTTTGCCTTTGGGACACGAAAGGAGTACTAATTTGATATTGACCCGTATATGAGGTTTTTTCTTAGTTTTTAATGTACATTCGCCCTGCATCATTAAAATTTTGGTTTTCAACATTTTAGTATTTAATTTTTCGTCCTCGAATCGTGGAATTTCACCTTCAAATGAATTTTTCTCGAAAACGGTTAATCCTACAAAAAAATCCAAACAAAGTATCTTTTTTATGTAAATTATGTAAATAAAAACCGATTTTTTAGCCACTTTCAAAGGGGCGTAGCTCTCTTATGACGCATTTTTAGACATATGTTTATAGGAACTTTTTGTCATATTTTATGATGTAGAATCATCTGTTAAAATTTCCTACGCTATTTCAAATACACTGTGTATATAAATATTTAAATAATCATCCATTTAAATGAATGGTCGCTAACAAGCCACTTCATGGCTTTAAGACCATGTTTTTGTCAAAACCACTAAGTTATTCTAAATATAATTAATAAATAATAATTTTATTATGTAAATTAATGTAGAATATAAGAAATATATTGAATTATTTATTTATTAATAAACTCTTATCTAATCTAATCTAAACGTCAAAAGTTGTAAAAAATAATCACACGGAACTGTTCATGAGTTAACACGTTCGCGCCGACGTGCGACACCGGTGGTACACGGACGTCTTGCCTGAGGGCCGACATGCGCCACCGGTGGTACACGATTTAATTCAGTTTCTATACGCCGCCATATCCTATGTTTGTCAGTTATACTTACGTTCTATGGGGCGAAAACCCCAAAACTCCTGCAAAATTACAAAAATTTGTGTACCGGGATTTTCAAGGGTTCTGATTAAAAATCTTTGATTAAAATTAATTTTTACGAAATGGCGGATCCAATATGGCTGACTGTTTTGCCAAAGCTTTTGTATAATTTAACAAAAATTGGTATAGAGGGGTTTTTGAGGGCGCTGATTTTTAATCTTTGGTTAAAGTTTATTTTGACAAGGTGGCGGATACCATATGGCCGACACCTTTGCTAAAGCTTTTGTATAATTTAACAAAAACTGGTATAGGGGGGTTTTTGAGGGAGCTGATTATGATGTCGAAAATTCGATCACTAAAGTTGTGATGTGGTATATAATTCGGTTATAGCCGAGCGGCAAACTATAACTTTTGTTATAACTTACTCAGTTAGGTTGACCATACAATCTTCTATCGATTTAAAGTATACCCGAGCGGAGAATATACTTAACCACTTATCACTTTATTCGGGAGCGGGTATTCTAGGAGACGGCGCTTTGGAAACAGATAAAACGATTTCTTCTTAACTTAAGAATAATTTATTAAATAAATTTGAATAAATTCTTCAAGAACACGAAAGATCAATTCTTACTTCTAAGACCTATTTCTATGCAAAGCCCTTAAATTCTAATTTCCATTAGGTAATAGTTTTCCATTATTTACTTCTAAATTAAAACATTCTATGTTTAAAATCCCAACTATTCGCAATCATTTTCAAATCTCAATTTATTGTCAACATTTTTCTTAGTGTAAATATTAGAACTGGTTCGTATAATTCATTTAAATAACACTGGTCGACAAATCTGAAGATTTCTCTAACTGAGATTCCAGAAATAGGTTTATACTAATTTTGGGTCGCTGAATCCAAATCCGAAGGCCGTTTGTCTCCATCACCCTCAAATTTTTTGATATCATAAAAAAAGTTAAAATTAGGAAAATTGATTTTATGTAATTACAAGAAAATGCTTTGACTTATCACATTAAAATTTAGTACGGTTAATAGTAGTAATATAAGTTATTTATTCCCCTACTTACCCAAAAATACAATTGTGTGTATGTCAGAGGCGTGCGTTCTAAAGTGTTTCTGTAATATATTTCTCCAACAAAATTTATGTTTAAGAATTTTACAATTTTGATAAAAAAATATTATTTATTGATTAATTTTACGTAAAAAACATATTGGACCTTTTGATCAAAGGTCAATAGTTTTCGAGAAAAATAGGTTTAAACATATCTCTGCAAGTTCCACTAAGAAAAAAAACTGCTGCCAACAAGATAATACTTTCTCCTATAGGTCTAGGTTTACTAAAATAAAAATAAATAAATAAATGAAAATTAAAATTAATTTTTTTTCCGAAAAAAGTATTTTTTCGTTTTAACGAAAAATAAATTGAAAATAAAAATAAAAAAAAGTTTTAACGCCATTTTACCCCCTTACCCCACCCCGATTTTTATCAAAAAAAAAAAATATCCTAGCCACACAAAAAAAGGTCAATAGTTTTTTTTTCCTATGTCTTTTGAGGCGCTGGATCCGAATTTGAGGTCAAAATAGCCTGGAAAACTAATTGGATAAGGTGCCATTTTGACTTCAAATTCGGATTCAGCGCCTCAAAATACATAGGAAAAAAAACTATTGACCTTTTTTTGTGTGGCTAGGATATATTTTTTTTCATAAAAATCGGGGTGGGGTAAGGGGGTAAAATGGGGTTAAAACTTTTTTTTATTTTTTTTTTCAATTTATTTTTTGTTAAAAAACGAAAAAAGAGACTTTTTTCGGAAAAAAAAATTATTTTTTTTTAAATTAATTTATTTATTTTTATTTTAATAAACCTAGACCTATAGGATAAAGTATTATCTTGTTGGCAGCAGTTTTTTTTCTTAGTGGAACTTGCAGAGATATGTATAAACCTATTTTTCTCGAAAACTGTTGACCTTTGATCAAAAGGTCCAATATGTTTTTTACGTAAAATTAATCAATAAATAATAATTTTTTATCAAAATTGTAAAATTCTTAAACATAAATTTTGTTGGAGAAATATATTACAGAAACACTTTAGAACGCACGCCTCTGACATACACACAATTGTATTTTTGGGTAAGTAGGGGAATAAATAACTTATATTACCACTATTAACCGTACTAAATTTTAATGTGATAAGTCAAAGCATTTTCTTGTAATTACACAAAATCAATTTTACTAATTTTAACTTTTTTTATGATATCAAATAATTTGAGGGTGATGGAGACAAACGGCCTTCGAATTTGGATTCACCGACCCAAAATTAGTATAAACCTATTTCTGGAATCTCAATTAGAGAAATCTTCGCATTTGTCGACCAGTGTAATTTTACAAAATATTTTTCAAAATTAAATAATATTCGTCAACATTTCTATCAGTGTTCATACTAACAGTATTTATAAGTGTCCAAAATTATTTTTATGTCTGATATTACAAGTCTCAAAATTTTAAGTTTAAAAACTATTTTTTAATTCAAGAATAATTCTCAAAAATTATTTCTCACAGTAACTACATTTTCACTTCTGAAATTGACGCAAAATATCTACAAAAGTACCGCGCATATTTAATTACCCCGACAAAAGAGTTTCAGTCCCATTAATTTGCAAGCTAATTGCTATTTCTGACATCTGAAACGATCATTTTGACCATAAATTAAATTTGTATAAACAATTAGGACTACTAGACAACTTTTAAGTTATACCGACAAGAATCCCGAAAAGGGGTCCGATCTAATGTAGAACAAACCGAACTTTGCCGAAGCCGAATCTCGTGAAGCCAGATTGTATCAATATTAAAGAAATATTATTTTAAAATTTTAACAACATATAAAATATTCGGATCATAACAGCGGATTCAATATGGCTGACACCTTTATCAAAGCTTTTGTATAATATACCCAAAACTGGTATAGGGGTTTTTTTTAGGGCGGTAATTATGAACCTTTGGTTAAAATTTACTTTTATAAAATAGCCGATCCGATCTAACAAAAATTGGTATAGAGGTTTTTAAGGGCTCTGATAGTGTAACTTTAGTTAAAATTTATTTTTATAAAATGACAGATTCAATATGGATGACTATCTTCCCAAGTAACACAGTAGCTATAAAATATCTCTTACCGCTCTTTCGCAGCAAAATTGCTGCATATGGCTGTAATTTTGTTGATGTAAACAGTGGCAGTGACTTTATAGCTACTGTGTTACTTGGGTTGCCAAAATATTAAATTGTGTAATTTAACAAAAATAAGCATAGGGTGTTTTTGAGGTCGGTAACTACGGTTCTTTTTGTTAAAATTTATTTATACAAAATGGCGGATCCAATAAAGCTGACTGCTTTGTCAAAATATTGGTATAATTTAACAAAAAATAGACTGCCCAGTAAAAATTCATCAACATTACAGCAACATTACAAAACCTAATATACAAATTTGTAGGAAAATTATCCTCTACCCCTCAGAGTCAGTTTTAGCGACCTCAAAAACCCCAATATACCAATTTTCAAGAAAACTACCACTCACCTCGCAGGGGGTGGAGTTAGATTTTTTAATTCTAAGATTCAGTTTTAGCGACTTTTAAAACCCCTATAAACTATTTTTCACAAAAACTACCCCCACCCCTTAGGGGGTGGAGCTAGATTTTTTTATTGTAAGATTCAGTTTTAGCGACTTTAAAAACCCCTATACACCAGTTTTCACTAAAATACTCTAAACATTTAAAACTAATTATCCCCCACCCTGGGGGTAAAGTTATAAAAAATTTATTATCAAATTTAGTTTTATCGACCCCAAAACCCCTTTGACAAAAATATTGAAAACATTTAAAAATATTTACCCCCACCCCGGAGGGGCTGAAGTTAGAAATTTTTTATTTTTGGATTGAATTTCCACAACCTCAAAAACCTCTATATTAGGGTGGGTCAAAAAATCCGACTATTTTTTTTTCTTTATACTCTGAAAAATCGGTTGCTAGACACCTTTAGAAAATTCTCACCAAATATGAGCTCTTAATTTTGATAAAAAGGTTCTCCGCTTTACAATTTTCCATTTTTTCCTCAGTATTAGAAACAAAAATTCATATCTCTTTGACAACTGTTCGTTAAAAAGTATCTCTCCACATATTCTTGTAGGAAATCTACAAAAAAGGTCTCTTACAATTTTTTCGTAAACCTCACCGTTTAAAAGATATCAAAGGTTAAAGTTTGATTATTTTAAGAGACATTTCTGTTTTGCTTTTGAATTTTATAACAAGCTTACAAAAAATTGTTATGAATTGCGCAATTCACAGTTTTGTAGGAAATTAACTGCTCTACAAAAATGGTCTCTTATGATTTGTCGATTAAATTAAGCGTTTAAAATATATTCATCGTCACACTTTAATGCTTACTAATTTTAATAGTTTTTGATGAATAATTCGAAAAATTTCAATTTAATTTATGAGTATCACGAAAATTTATACAAATTTGAGTTCCTATGAAAAGAGAAATGTTTTAAACTATTTTTTAGTCCTACGTGTGTTTGGTTATATTGAAAAAAAAATAGTGCTTAAAAGACTTATTTGTTATAAATTATTTTATCACGTATACGAGATGATGAGTTTTAGAAACACTGAAAACGCAGTACAAAACGGACAGTTTGTTAACCCCACAAAATTTTTCAATGCATTCCTTAAATTCTTTTTGTGGTCGTTTCATATTAGTTGATTTATTATTTAATAAGTTTCCGTTGTCATAAACATTAATAATTTTCCCTAAATTTTTTAAAAACAATTTTCTTACAGAGGAAAACCAATATTTTTGTCCGAAATGTTAAATTTCTGAAGTGGACGTCCCGGGAAGTAAATCATTTGTAAGCCAAATTTCAGTTTAAGTATAATTTTATACAAAAACTATAATTTTTCCCTCGAGCTATTTAAAACAATTTTCTTCAGAGGAAAAATCAATATTTTTTTCCAAAAATCCCGGCACGTAGATCATTATTATTCCAAATTTTAGTTCGAGTATAACTGTATACCAAAAATATAATTTGTCATTAAAACTTTTTTCTCACAGAGGAAAAACCAATATTTTTGTCCGAAATGTTAAATTTCTGGAGTGAACGTCCCGGGAAGTAGATCATCTATATGCCAAATTTTAGTTTAAGTATAACTGAATACAAAAATAATAATTTTCCTCTAAAACTTTTTAAAATAATTTTCTTACAGAGAAAAACCAATATTTTTGTCCAAAATGTTAAATTTTTGGAGTGGACGTCCCGGGATGTAGATTAGTTGTATGCAAAATTTTAGTTTGAGTTATACAAACATAATAATTTTCCCCTAAAAGTTTTTAACAATTTTCTTACAGAGGAAAAACCAATATTTTTGTCCAAATTGTTAAATTTTTTAAGTGGGAGTCCCGGGACGCAGATCATTTTCATGACAAATTTTAGTTTAAGTATAACTTTATACAAAAATAAAAATTTTCCCCTAAAACTTTTTAAAACAATTTTCTTCCAGAGGAAAGACCTATTTTTTTGTCCAAAATGTTAATTTTCTGGAGCGGAAATCCCGGGACGTATATCATTAATATTCCAAATTTTAGTTCGAGTATAACTGTATACCAAAAATATAATTTGTCATTAAAACTTTTTAAAACATTTTTATCACAGAGGAAAAACCAATATTTTTGTCCAAAATATTAAATTTTTGTCCAAAATATTAAATTTTTGGAGTGGGCGTCCCAGGACGTAGATCATTTTCATGACAAATTTTAGTTTAATTATAACTTTATACAAAAATAATAATTTTCCCCTAAAACTTTTTGTTACAACCACATTTCTTTGTTTGTATTTATTTTTAATTTGGGTTTTATTATACATAATTTCATTTAATTTCTTTACTTAGTTATAATTCAAAAATAATATTTTGTTTTAAATTAATTGTATTTTTGTAAGTAACGCGCTGAAAACCTCCTAGCTTTTCTGCGCGAGTTCGGGTAGGTTGCCTTCCGCAGCAGTAGCAATTTGACACTCGAGAACGATCGATGCGTGTCAATAAAAATATACTCAAATCAGCTGACGAATATACCACGCCGCGGGCATTCGTTAGAATTTACCATATTTTACGGCTGCAAACTATAGAAATAAGTTCCATATACACATATGTATTTAAATAATTAGTAGTGTATACCTACACTGGTCAAACAAACTTTAATTCGCGTACATCAGTTTCCAATTATGTGGTGTCTCCTGTGAAGAAATGGCGGTCAAGACCTGTCGTGCTGAATGCTGTAGCTAAGGTAAGATTACCATATATATTATTGGAACTGTCGTTTTGTCTTTAATATTCTTTTCAATCATTAATACCTATTCGCAGTCCACTTAATTAATATCATAAAGGCGATGTTACGGAGGCAATCCCATATCACCGAATGGGACCTTTCGACGTCACACAACATGGCCCTTTCGAACCGGATTTAAGCTAGCAGAACCATTATAACATGGTCCGTTTTGAACCGGAATTTTGGCACTAGTATAACTATTTAACATAGCTTCATAGCTTTTAAATTCATTTAACTAGATTTTGCTAATTTTACAGTGTGTGTGTGGTAACGTTCTTTTGCAGTTGTAAAATTACATATTTGTTATAAATAACAATATCATATTTGGATTTAGCATTCGAAGATAGCTTATTTATTAGCATTAAAATTATTTGTTATAAATAACAATATCATATTTGAGTGTTGCATTCGGAGATAGCTTATTTATTAACAAAAAAATCTCGCGTAAAATCTTATTTTGAATAAAAATTATTTTCAAATAGGGTAATTCGCTTTAAAAATATATTTTGGATTTTTCGGTTGAAAAATTAAAAACCGATAAAATCGTAAACTTTGTGCTCTATAAAAAAGGCAAAAAATTATCAGCTGTATCCAAGCGTTTTTTTCCTTTTCTTTGGACACAGTCAAAACCGCAATTATTATTTTATTTTGCAAAAATACAGTTTATTGTTAAAATAAAAATATTATTTAACTTTGCCTTTTGAAAATTATTGTTTTAAAACTGGTGATTTATTTGGGCGTAGAAAGATTCTTAAAAATATTTCTGTGCTTTGAAAAAATAAATTAAAATTTATCCATATAATTAATTACATTCGATAGAACTTATTTGCGAGCAAGATATTATAATTAAAATACCTATCTAGTAGTAATAGATTTAAAATTTACCTATTGCTAGTAAAGTTACATTAGGGTGGAAACAAAATTACTTTTATATTTTGATTTTTTTTCCTTCTAATTTGATATATTTTTTGCGCGCAAAAATAAGATACCTTGTCCAAATTCTAGTTTTACTATTATACAGGGAGTTCTTATAATTAGGAACTTTTGTAAAACTTATTTTTTTATATTGGATATCTAGGTATTTTTTTCTTGTACTTTTCGAATGTATACAGGGTTATGCAAGTGGGAAATCTTGAGCTGTATCTTTAGTGTATACCAGGTTAAAAAATAGAAGAAAACACTTAAAAATATAATTTTAATTTTTATTTTATTTTCTTTTTTATTTTTTGGAAATACTATCGGTACATAAAAAATTGTAATTTTCAAAGAATAGGTTAAAAATAAATTTAGCCCATTTCAAAATGTTTTCATACAGGAGAATTGAACTTAGATTATAATCTAAATTTTTTTAATATTCTGTCAAATATATGCATACAGGGTAACCTAAAGCTTAATTGTAATTTTGAATTTTGCCTTTTTGAGTATCCAGTCCATATATACAGGGTCTTAAATTGTACTTTTGAGTTTTTGTTTTTGTTTTTTTTTTTATATTCTGTCAGAATATATACAGGGTGATTTAAAAATTAAATTGTAATTTTTTGAATTTGGTTTTTTGGAAAACTCTGTGCAAATATACAGGGTAACTCATAGTTTGGATTATAATTTGGAATTTTGAATTTTGTTGAAAATATTTACAGGGTGATTCATTACTGAGGTATAAGTTATATTTTAGCCATTATATCTGGAGGTTTTCTTCTACAATAAATTCAATTTAAGAAATAAAATTTGAGAAAAAATTGTGTAATTTTCCTAAAATTATTCAGTATATTTTTTTTATAATTTTTATTTTTTTTCTTTTACCTTTCAATTAATAAATTTTATAAGCCATGGATCTAAACGAATATTGTATTATGGACAACCGTAGGCAGTTGCAATATGATAGGCTAAAGCCAGTTCAAAAGGCAGCAGTGGCCGCTCAAAAAGATATCACAAAACAGCAACATTTTAAAATTTGTTATCAACAGCTGGATGTGACTTATAAGCAATGGCATAAGCTGGCTGATGACATACTCGCTTTCGTCATATCAGATCCTGGACGTACGGATGCTATCCGAAAAACGGATATAGCTAAAGAAAAGGAAGCTGCTACGGTGATTGATGAAATGTTTTGGCAGATCCAAGGTATTTATGTACAATTATTTGGAAGTTCTTCAAATGCTACGACTTCAAATGTCAAGCTTCAAAAGTTGAATTTAAAACCTTTTAGCGGAAAATTTCCAGACTGGCAAACTTTTATAGATTTGTATGATTCTGCTATACATACAAATCCCCAACTCTCAGACATTGAAAAATTTTCTCATTTACATTTATTATTAACTTCGGAACCACTTAGCATTATTAAGTGTGTTCAATTATCGGGAAGTAACTACTCTGTAGCTTATAATCAGCTGCGTCAGAGGTATGACAATAAACGATTATTGGCAAATACGCACTGGCAGGCAATATGTCAACTGCCAAACATCTCTGACACATCATCAGCCTTGATTATTTTCCTGAATACTCTTGTCGAAAATTTAGCGGCACTCGGGGCCTTGGGTCTTCCAACAAACGAGTGGAGCTTTATTCTTGTAGATATGGTGTACAAACGTATTCCAAAAAATCTTTGTGCTAAGTTTGAGGAACAAAATAAAAAGAATGGTTTTCCCACATTTGACGAATTAAAACTGTTTTTGACAGCACATGCTAAGGCTTTAGAAACTGTTGAGGCTTTATCTTCTAAAAAAGCACTAATCAACAATGTTCAAAAGCCAGTATCAAAACATGTTAAGTTAGATTCATATAATAATTCTTCTTTTGTGACAAATACTGATATTTTATGTTGCCCTGTTTGCAAGTCAAATCATCATGTTTCTCAGTGTAGGTCGTTTTTATCAGAAGCTCCAAAAAAGAGATATGAAATTGCTAAACAGCATAGGTTATGTGTCAATTGTCTTAGCCATTCACACAACTTTAAGTTTTGCAATTCTACTCATTTATGCAAAATATGTAAAAAGCGACATCATTCCACTTTACATTTTGACAAGCCAAATAACAAGGCAGTTAAAGTAAATTTATCACATTCTGGTGAAAATAACGTAACCCCTCCCTTATCGGTCCAAACGGCCGGTACATCGGGACAAAACTACGTAGGAAATAATGACTCTAGCGTCGAGTCTAATGATCCTAACGTTTTTACATCCATAACGACAGTACCAGCGCCAATTTTATTGGCTACTGCTATGGTACACGTAAAGGATGGTCGTGGGCACTATCAATTAATACGTGCTTTAATTGATAATGGCTCTACTTGTTCATTTATAACAGAAAGATGTTTGAATCGGCTAGGATTACACCGTTCGTCTTTTCATAAGACCATAACGGGCATTAATCCTAATTCTCCGGTAACATCCAAGGGCATTACTCAATGCGTAATAAACCCCACTCAAGCTAAAAATCCTATTCTTAATATTGATGCAGTTGTGCTGCCGAATCTTCCTGAACGGTTGCCGGCATGCGCACTCGATACTACCCAATGGCATCACATACGCCAGCTAAATTTAGCAGATCCCGAATTTAATAAAGTAAAATCCGTGGAGCTTTTACTGGGGCGGAGGTGTTTGCAGGGGATCTGAGTCAACCGGTAGCCATTGAGACAGTTTTCGGATATATACTAATGGGGAAAATATCCTATCCCTCCCCGACAAATTTTGCACTTGTCACATCCATGGAAACCTTTGATCTAAAGTCCTTTTGGGAATTAGAGCAGGTACCTCAACAGGAAAAATTAACTCCTGAGAAAAAATGGTGTGAACAACAATATACTGAATCATGTACACGAACAAACGATGGACGTTACATGGTTGCCCTACCATTCAAAAAAATGGAACCTA
This sequence comes from Brachypterus glaber, assembly GCA_958510825.1. Lineage (NCBI taxonomy): Eukaryota > Metazoa > Arthropoda > Insecta > Coleoptera > Kateretidae > Brachypterus > Brachypterus glaber. The sequence continues at coordinate 44,738 of CAUEHQ010000599.1, forward strand.
CGTTTATGGGTGATTCTCGCACAAACGCACTTAAGCGTTTTTTCTCTTTAGAAAAACGATGCTTGCAAGATGAATCCGTAAAAATATCATATGCTAAAATTATTCAGGAATATTTGGATTCTGGGCACATGGAAGAAGCACCTCCATGTGAGGTCACTGCACCGCATTATACGGTTCCGCACTTTGCGGTACTAAGGCCGGATAGTAGTACTACCCAGGTACGCATAGTTTTTGATTGCAGTGCTAAAACATCAGAGGGCTACTCCCTTAATGATTTATTATGTCCAGGACCTAAATTACAAACTGATATAATTTCCCTTTTATTAAGATTTCGCCTTCATACTATTGTTATAATGGCAGACATAAAACAAATGTTTAGGCAAATTCTTATGGATCCGAAGCACCGAAATTATCAACGATTGCTTTGGAGATTTCATCCCCAACAACCAGTAAAAGAATACCGACTTACAACGGTAGCTTTTGGTAATACTTCCTCTCCCTTTCTAGCATTACGCACTATAAAACAGTTAGTAACAGATGAGGGTAAAGATTTTCCTATGGCATCAAAAGCTCTAGAAGAAGATACCTTTGTTGATGACATTATCTCAGGGGCTGACAACCTAGAGCTAGCACAGGTGCTTTGTCTTCAGCTAACTGAACTTTTACAAATAGGAAAGTTTGAATTGAGGAAGTGGGCGAGCAATTCTCCAAATTTATTGAAAGATATCCCTGTCGATCATCGACAGCATATATCATTTGATTCTGAAGAAGATTCATATCTTAAAATTTTGGGACTTCAATGGACTCCACATTCAGATTTTTTCTCTTTTCGGGTGAAGGCTTTAGAGTCTACACCAACTAAGCGTTCTATCCTATCGGATATTGCGCGTATTTGGGATCCACTTGGATATCTCAGTCCAATAACCTTTGTAGCCAATCATTTAATACAGCATTTATGGTCACTAGGTTGTGATTGGGACCAGCCACTTCCCAATGAAGTGGTAACAAAGTGGTTACAATTTAAATCTGAATTGCACATGTTAGCAGATTTAAAAATTTCCCGTTTTCTTGATATAAAAAACGCCAGTGGTTTAGAATTGCATGGCTTTTGTGACAGTTCTGAGAAGGGCTATTGTGCTATAATTTTCTTTCGAAAACCTCTGCCAGATGGAAAGTTTGAAGTTTCCTTAATCTGTGCAAAGTCAAAAGTTGCTACTTTAAAGAAATTATCAATACCCCGCTTGGAATTGTGCGCTGCTGTTTTATTAAGTAATTTAATAAAGTTTGTTCGCAACACTTATAAAAACAGCATTACTTTTCATAAAACATATGCTTGGTCAGATTCCATGGTAGCCTTATCATGGATTAAGGCTCCGCCCCATCGTTGGAAAACATTCGTCGCAAATCGCGTTAGCCACATCCAAGATTTGGTACCACCAGATTGTTGGTATCATGTTAAGTCTGCGGACAACGTGGCTGACCATGGTTCACGTGGGCTTTTTCCCAGCGAGCTTATGCAGTGTACCCAATGGTGGGCGGGACCAGAATTCTTGTCTACCTCCCTGGATTTTGATACGGATAGTTTTACACCCGTTACGTCTCCAGATGAGGCCAAGATTATATCCCTAGTTTTAATAGAGACTGATCAATTTATTGATACCCTATTAAACAAATATTCTAGATTATCACGTCTAATACGTGTTGTCTCATATATTTTTCGTTTTGGTTTCAATTTACGTAATCCTAATCAAAAGGTTACTACTGCTTTAGTTGCAAATGATTTACAAGTGTCCTTAATGACTTTGGTTAAAATTGTTCAACACCAATATTTTAAGGAAGATATTGTACGTATCGAGCAACAAAAGCCGGTTAATAAAACTTTACGTAAATTAAATCCTTTCATAGACCCACAAGGAGTTTTACGAGTAGGCGGTAGGCTAAAAAATGCACATCTGCCGTTTGAAAGTAAACATCCCGCATTATTACCTCGTACTCATCGATTGACTTACCTCATTATCGAGGATATGCATGTTAGGCATATGCATCCTGGGATTCAAACCTTACAGTTTTTATTGAATCAACAGTTTTGGATATTATCCGCCAAGCGGGCCATAAAATCTGTTGTTTCAAAGTGTCACAAGTGCTTTAGGGTTAAGACAAACACTATCCAACCTAGGATGGGTGACCTACCGAGCTTTAGGATAAGTCAGTTGAAAGCTTTCCAAAGCTGTGGCGTGGACTATTGTGGTCCATTCAATATAAGCATGGGACGAGTACGTGGTGCAAAAACTTACAAAGCTTGGATTTGTGTGTTCGTGTGCTCGACCACAAAAGCTATACGCTTAGAGTTGGTGTCCTCACTTTCTTCTGAGTCCTTTTTGGCTGCTCTTCGTCGTTTCATTTCTAGACGTGGACCCTGTAATCACATTTTCTCTGATCAAGGTACAAATTTTGTTGGTGCCGCGCGCCAATTAGATGAGTTGATGCAGCATGCCACTGAAACTGAATCGATAAAGTGGTCATTTAATCCCCCTTCAGCCCCACATTTTGGTGGTCTGTTTGAATCTGGTGTTAAGTCGGTAAAAACTCATTTTTATAGAGTAGTTGGTTTACAACGACTGACATATGAGGAATTCTCAACCTTCTTAGTTCAAATAGAAGCCTTATTGAACTCGAGACCTCTTTGTCCAGTTAGCTCTGACCCAAATGATTTATCGGTCTTAACTCCCGGACATTTTCTTACCCTGAACTCACTCTCTGCCCCGCCAGAGCCTGATCTACAAGACTTGCCTCTTAATCGTCTAAATAGGTGGCAGCTCATTTAACGTATGCATCAGGACTACTGGGCCAGGTATCATTCCGAATATTTATGTACTTTACAGCAAAGAGTTAAATGGAATGAACCCTCTAAACCGATAGAACTTGGTTCTATGGTGCTGATAAAGAACGATTTACAGCCCCCTCTTCGTTGGTCGATAGGTCGTGTAATAGAGTTATTTCCAGGTGCTGATGGTGTGATCCGAGTAGTAAATGTCCGTACAGCTCAAGGTGTCCTAAAGAGGCCCTTAGTAAAATTATGTATATTACCTATGTGTTGTTAAAACACTCTAATTTTGTGTGTTTTGGTGGGCGGTAATGTTACAACCACATTTCTGTGTTTGTATTTATTTTTAATTTGGGTTTTATTATACATAATTTCATTTAATTTCTTTACTTAGTTATAATTCAAAAATAATATTTTGTTTTAAATTAATTGTATTTTTGTAAGTAACGCGCTGAAAACCTCCTAGCTTTTCTGCGCGAGTTCGGGTAGGTTGCCTTCCGCAGCAGTAGCAATTTGACACTCGAGAACGATCGATGCGTGTCAATAAAAATATACTCAAATCAGCTGACGAATATACCACGCCGCGGGCATTCGTTAGAATTTACCATATTTTACGGCTGCAAACTATAGAAATAAGTTCCATATACACATATGTATTTAAATAATTAGTAGTGTATACCTACACTGGTCAAACAAACTTTAATTCGCGTATATCAGTTTCCAATTATGTGGTGTCTCCTGTGAAGAAATGGCGGTCATGACCTGTCGTGCTGAATGCTGTAGCTAAGGTAAGATTACCATATATATTATTGGAACTGTCGTTTTGTCTTTAATATTCTTTTCAATCATTAATACCTATTCGCAGTCCACTTAATTAATATCATAAAGGCGATGTTACGGAGGCAATCCCATATCACCGAATGGGACCTTTCGACGTCACACAACACTTTTTAAAACAATTTTCTTCCAGAGGAAAAACCAATATTTTTGTCCAAAATGTTAATTTTCTGGAGCGGACGTCCCGGGACGTAGATCATTAACTTGCCAAATTTTAGATCGAGTATAACTGTTTACCAAAAATATAATTTGTCATTAAAACTTTTTAAAACATTTTTCTCACAGAGGAAAAACGAATATTTTTGTCCAAAATGTTAAATTTCTAGAGTGGACGTCCCGGGACGTAGATCTTTCATATGCCAAATTTTATTTATAGTTATAATGCATACAAAAATAAAATAAAACTTTGATTTTTTTTAAACCATGTTAAAAAAAATATTTTATTTTTTTTTTTAATGCAGGGTAAACTGTTGTACCTAGGACCTATTTGTACCTAGAACCTACACTTAAATTTAAAATTTCCGGGTATAATTTCTCCAAATCAACAGTGGTAGTTTATTAGTTATCCAATAGATGGTTATTTTCAGTTTATTCATTGTCGGCAAGCGTGTGTGTGTTATTCCGCTAACTAATATTTTACATTGAAAAGTAAGTATTTTGGCCTGCGACTTGTTTGATGGTAGTTGCCTTTACATGCTTTATATCCAGTATATTTATTTTTTTGTTGAAATACATGTTATTAAAGTATAAAATGTATGCACTATGGAAAGTTTAACTCTAACCTATTTTTAACCAAGTTTTGGTAAGTGGCAAAATACCATTAGCTCTAAAAATGTCTGTGGTAACCCCTGTCTACAAAGCGGGCGACAAATCGCAGACTACTAATTACAGACCTATATCTGTAATTAGTAACTTTGCGAAAATTCTTGAACTGTGTATAAAAAACGCCTTGTTGAATTTTTAGAAAAAAATAAACTATTAAATAATTCTCAATATGGTTTCAGGAAAAATCGAAGCTGCGAAGATGCTCTCTTAAACTTTGTAGACGGCGTTATTAGGGGCATAAATGACAATAAAAAATGCTTAGCTGTATTTCTTGACCTAGCCAAGGCATTTGATACTGTGGACCATAAGATTCTATTGAAAAGATTGGAGAGAATGGGTGTACGGGGACTTGCTCTGGCCATTTTCAAGGATTATCTTCTAGGTCGAACGCAAAGTGTCAAGATTGGCAACAAACTCAGTGACCCAATTACTGTAACCAGGGGTGTACCTCAGGGGACAGTATTGGGCCCTATACTCTTTTTAATATATATTAATTCTATATATAATATTAAAATCAAAGGTAAAATTTTATCTTTTGCTGATGACACCGCCTTAATATTTATGGGGGAGACCTGGGAGGAAGTACTTGGAATGGCTGAAGCGGGTATGAGCGAAATTAAGAACTGGCTGGACTATAGTCTTTTAAGTCTAAATGTTACAAAAACTAAATATATTGCTTTTTCATTGACAACTACTGGTCAACCAAATTTTAATATTTTAAAAATTCATAAACAAAATTGTAGTAGAAAAAATAGCTGTCATTGTGAAGTTGTTGATAAAGTAAATGATATTAAATATTTAGGTTTAATGCTTGACCAGCATCTTAGGTGGGACGTACATGTCAAATACGTTAATAATCGTCTCAAAAAACTCGTGCACCTATTTTATCAAATCCGAGATATCTTGAATATAAAACTATTAAATATGGTCTACAGTGCCTTGGCTGAGTCAATAATTAGGTATGGCATCTTATTGTGGGGTGGGCTATTTGAAAACAATCTATTGCAACTTAAAGTAACACAAAATACTTTGTTAAAAATATTATTTAGAAAACCCTTTCTTTATCCTACAGAAAAACTCTATAAAGATTTAGATATTTTACATTTTAAACAATTATATACTTACCAAGTTTCTTTATGGGTTTTGTCAAAACCGGAAAACTTACCAAGACAGCATCACTTGTATTCCACAAGAACTCAATCTCATGTTCCTATGTTAATACCTTTCTTTAAAAGATCCCATACCCAGAACTCCATTTCATACTTTGCACCTAAAATTTACAACATTTTACCTTTAAGTATTAAAAAGATTAAAAATAAAACTATTTTAAAAAAAGATTTAAAATTATATATAACTAGTAACTTTCATAACATACAGAACACCATATTCAAAAATACATAATTTTACTTACCTATCTACTTACCTATTTTTTGTTTCAAATATGTACCTTTAATCTTTCTTCTTGTACCACCATCTATTATCTATTCAACTGTCTTAAACTGTTATAGATTTAATATTAATGTAAAATAACTAAGGAGATACCGCACACAAACCATGGTTTAGGCGGGTCTATTGTACTATTATTTATTGTATTTGATGTATATTTTGAAATAAATTGAATTGAATTGAATTGAACCTAAAAAGATATACGGATTGTTTTTGGTATCGCTACCTATAGTTGTACCTTGGACCTAATGTCTAAAATGTACCTTGAACGGGTGAGACGTACAACACGTTGTACTTTGGACAGGTTCGATCGATACTCCGTGGTATCTTTACACAACTAAAATATTTTTTTAGTTGTCTAAAGATGGCACGGGATGGCACGGAGTAAGCATGGTAAAAAGAGGGCTCCCCCTGACAAAGAAACTAAGAAACGAAGTAGAGATAATGTTAAATAATGAAGTTGTACATATATTTTAACTAAAATATCTGTGCCTGAGGTACAACTCCTGCCGGTCCTAGGTACAAAGCCCCTATTGTACCTCGACCCTAAATAC
>CAUEHQ010000601.1:0-37536 GCA_958510825.1 Brachypterus glaber
GAAGAGGAGGAATAGGAGGAAGAGGAGGAAGAGGAGGAAGAGGAGAAAGAGGAGGAAGAGGAGGAAGAGGAGGAAGAGGAGGAAGAGCAGAGAAGAGGAAGAGGAGGAAGAGGAGGAAGAGGAGGAAGAGGAGGAATAGGAGGAAGAGGAGGAAGAGGAGGAGAGGAGGAAGAGAAGGAAGAGGAGGAAGAGGAGGAAGAGGAGGAAGAGGAGGAAGAGGAGGAAGAGGAGGAAGAGGAGGAAGAGGAGGAAGAGGAGGAAGAGGAGGAAGAGGAGGAAGAGGAGGAAGAGGAGGAAGAGGAGGAAGAGGAGGAAGAGGAGGAAGAGGAGAAAGAGGAGGAATAGGAGGAAGAGGAAGAAGAAGAGGAAGAAGAGGAAGAAGAGGAAGAAGAGGAAGAAGAGAAGGAAGGAGAGTAAGAAGAGGAAGAAGAGGAAGAAGAGGAAGAAGAGGAAGAAGAGGAAGAAGAAGAAGAGGAAGAAGAGGAGGAAGAAGAGGAAGAAGAGGAGGAAGAAGAGGAAGAAGAGGAGGAAGAAGAGGAAGAAGAGGAGGAAGAAGAGGAAGAAGAGGAGGAAGAAGAGGAGGAAGAAGAGGAGGAAGAAGAGGAGGAAGAAGAGGAGGAAGAGGAGGAAAAAGAGGAGGAAGAAGGAGGAAGAAGAGGGGGAAGAAGAGGAGGAAGAAGAGGAGGAAGAAGAGGATGAAGAAGAAGAGGAAGAAGAGAGGAAGAAGAGGAAGAAGAAGGGGAGGAAGAAGAGGAGAAAGAAGAGGAGGAAGAAGAGAAGGAAGAAGAGGAGGAAGAATATGAGGAAAAGAGGAGGAAGAAGAGGAAGAATAAGAAGAAGAAGAAGAAGAAAAAGAAAAAGAAGAAGAAGAAGAAGAATATTTTTAAATAAGTGTATAATTTGTTTAAATTAGTTTTGAGTGGCCTGTTTTTAATACCAAGATTTAATTATATAAATTAAAATTTATGAATATTATGATAGCGATTTAAAGCTTTTAAGATCGAAAGTGTATAAAATATATCTGAAATTAATTAAGGATTTTACCTAGGATGTTTTGGTAAAAAATAAGCATTGATATTATTTATCAATTAAAATAAATTAACTAACAGTAAGCTGCACAAATTAGGAATACATTTTGCAAAAATATAACATTTATTAAGATGTCAGTAACTGTCAGTTCTTTCTTTCTATAGTATCAAGTGAGCATTGCCCTTGTGATTATTGCAGTGCAAAATATATCACATTTATTTTCATCTGATTGGTCTGGAAACTAAAAATGCAAGGTTTTGATTGTTCTACAAACAGGATGATTCAGAATTAGGGTGCACAATTTTAAGGGGTGATATAAAATATGAAACAAAGTTCCTATAAGGGTTGGTCCCGAAATGAGCCCTAAGGGAGCTACGATCCTCCTAAGGGTACATCTAAAAAGTAGTTTTTATTTAATATCTCTGGAACCCCATAAACTACAGCAACGATTTTTTGCACATGTTTTAAAATTGATAAAGGCTATTATTTTATGTAATTTTTACTTGGTAATTTTAACCAGGGACGTGCAAAATGTGGGGGCGATATCACTTTTTTGCCCCAAACTTTTTTATCCCGAGATTTTTTGACATTTTCTCATCAATACAGGATTCTTTAGTTAACAATGCATATAAAAGGTACTCCTAATGTAATACTGTAGGGCCAACCGTTTTAGAGAAAATTGCAATTAAAGAGGCAATTTTACGTTCTGAGCATCCAAAACAAGAACTAAAAAAAGGACCAATAAAAATTTTAATACTACAGGTCGATTCTACATTAGAAACTAGGAAAAAAACTTTCCTTACACAATTATTCTCAAATTTCTAAGGGAGCTACGCGTAGCTACGGTCCCTTAAAAAGTGTTATTTTTAAGAGGTTGTAGTGTTCTTGAAACTAGATGTATACGAGCTTTTTCGAAGTTTTTAATGTAGAATAACCCTGTATTGAAATCTTTATTGGTGCATTTTTCAGCTCCTATTTTGGATGCTCTGAAGGTGAAATTGCCTCTTTAATTGCAATTTTCTCGAAAACGCTTGGCCCACGGTATTACATAAAGAGTAACTTTTTTATATTATATATTTATTTTTAACTAAATAATCACATTTCATTGATAATAGGGATGTTAAAAAACGATTTTTTTTTATACTTCTTTTAAAACATTATTTTAAAACGGTTTTTTTGTTTTTTATTCGTTTTTTTTTTGTTTCTTTAATTTTTCGTACCCAGTTCTCAACATTTTTTTTTAATTAATAAACTACCTTTTAGTTATTAAATTAGCACAGTTCGTATATTTGTATTATTTTTTTAATATTTAAAACTTCAGTTTGGTTCGACTCAGATAAAAGTAGCAAAAAGTTAGGTTAGGATGGTTAATGTATTGCGTTCAGCGTTTTGTGAATATTTTATGATTTTTTTCTGATAGTTAATACACCTTAAGGGTCCTGGCTGCCAGGACCTGGACTTGGTTATCCATTGTGCCAGAACCTGGTTATCAATTGGTTGTAAATTTGTATTTCAATAAAAAAAAAACAGAGGTCGTTATTTTAAAACAAAAAAAACCTGTTTTAAAACAAAAAAAAAAACCGTTTTTTATTATTCCTAATTGAGAAAATGTAAAAAAATCTAGGAATAAAAAGGTTGGGCAAAAAAGTGATATCGCCCCCCCTATTTTACACATCCCTGGTTAAATTACCAAGTAAAATTTACATAAAAGAATAGCCTTTATCTATGTTAAGGCATGTGCAAAAAATCGTTACTGTTCCAGAGATAATAAATAAAAACTACTTTTAAGATGTACCCTTAGGAGGGACCTAGGGCACGTCCCGGCTGAAATATCCCCCTCCCTAAAGTGTCTTCACCTCAGATTTTTTTAACTTTCCTTATTATATAGTTTTATTAGGATACAAAAAACTTTTATTTGAAATATATTACCGTCCTTTTTTTAATGGTAACGAAATTCATAAAAATTTAAAAACTGAAAAAAAAAACAAGAAAATATTTTTACCATAAAACGAAATTAAATATTTATTATTAAATTGTTAAATATCAAGTTACAAAATATGCATAAAATCAAACGAACAATAGACTTGAACTATACAGTGCGGTCCAAAAGTCACCCCCCCTCTTAACTTTTAAACGAGTTGAGATATCGACTTCAAATTTAGAACTTTTAAATAAGACAACTTAAACTATCTTTCAGCATATATTTGATACTTTTATCCCTTAACCCTTTGAGGAGCAGTGGGAAGTATACTTCCCACCTATTTTATTTTCATTTTTTTTTTCATTTTTTTGTGTACTATTTTTTAGACTCCTAGGTACCTAAATAATGTAACCATTATTAAAAATTAAGCCAACTGACTTGTCTTTTTGATTGTTATAATAAAAAAAAATCAATTTTTTCCGAACAAAATCGGCTATTGGTAAACAGAGCTAGAGCTCTGAAAATTTTTATACATCTATTCTATGCTTAGTACTATTATATTTTTTTTTGTAAATTTTTTGACAGGCTGGTTTAAAAAAAATAAATGTTGAAAACCCCAAAACTCAATATTCAAATTTGACATACTCATGTTTTACGGTGAGCTGAGTACGAAAATAATATAATTTTACAGAGACAAAAGGCAAATGATTCCATAGTGGCGAATACGAATCCGCAATCAAAAATTAAGTATTCAAAAGTTAATTTTGATTTTTTTTATTATGACTTTGAAAATAATAGTCGCTATCTTGGATCCATCATCTCGAATTTTGCAAATCAGCGACCAAAAAAACCCCCGTATATCAAATTTGGCATAAATCGGTTGATTTTTTAAAATTTTGTCCCCCATCTTGGATCCGTCATCTTAAATTTCACAAATCTAACCTCAGATTCGTAATCAGCGACCTCAAAAATCCCCGTAAATATTGGCATAAATCGGTTGATTTTTTTAAAATTTCGTCCGCCATCTTAAAATTCGCAAATCAAACCTCAGATTTGTAATTAATCAAAAACCCCTTTGACCACTTTGACCTTAATGATTGTTTTTTTAAATGTGCCCCTCAAAGGGTTAAAATAGTCCCCCTGGGGGGACTTTTTTTTAAATGGAAAGGAGGGTCGTGTGACACATAATTTTAAAGCTTATGAAATTCTCCAATTAATTATATTTTTTATTAAAAAAAAAAAAATAGGTTTAAAATAGGGTTAAGAATGGGTATTTTTGTCAAAAATTGCTCTAAAAAATCAATTTCAAAAAATCAATTTCAAAAAATCAAAAATTTCATGATGAAAACACACTTTTAAACCAATTTTAATTAACATAAATAAAAATTTACAAAAAAAAACTTTAAAAAACGAATTTTTAGCACAAAAAATTGAAAAATTAAAACCTTAAAACAACTGTTTATAAAAATAAAAAATATACAGTCCAATATAGAATTTTATTTGCTATATAATGATGTATCACACGACCCCCATTTCCATTAAAAAAATCCCCTCCATGCCCCCATACTCATATTTTAAGAGCTGAAAGTATCAAATATATGCTAAAAGATAGCTTAAGTTGTCTTATTTAAAAGTTCTAAATTTGAAGTTACTATCTCAACTCGTTCAGTGTTCAGAGTTACTTTTAGACCGCACTGTATAGTTCAAGTCTATTGTTCGCTTGATTGTTATACATATTATTTAACTTCATATTTAAAAATTTAACAATAAATATTCAACCTCGTTTTAGGGTAAAAGAGATTTATTTTCTTGTTTTTTTCAGTTTTTGTGAATTTCGTTACCATTAAAAAAAAAGGACGGTAAAATATTGGAAATAATTTTTTTTTGTATCCCAATAGAACTATGAGGAAACGTCAAAAAATCTGACGTGACGACACTTTAGGAGGGGGATATTTCAGCCGGGGTGTGAGGGTCACTTAGGGCTTATTTCCGGACCAACCTTTATAGGAACCTTTTTTCATATTTTTGGACATAGAATTTTGTACCCTATTTCTGAATCAAACTGAATTGTTTGTGAAATAGAAACCAATATTTTTGAGAGTCGTTATTATTTTTTCTATACAGATGTTTGCTGTCTTTTGTTATTAAATAAAGGGGATGATTCTACATCACAAAACCAACAAAGAAATATATGTACAGAAATAAGTCCTAAGGGAGCTACGACCCTTCAAAAAAGTATTCTTCACCGAAACTAATATTAAAGGACTCCTTTTAAAAAGCAACATTTTTGTTGGAGCAAAATGTTACTTGCTCTTAAATGATTTTTAGGCAGCCAGTCAAAAATTATACATGTGTTCTGTTAACATTTAATAAAAATTTAAGTACTTTAGTAATTAAAAGAGTAGCATTAAAATCTTTCACAATTTTGACTGGCTATAAATTATTTAATCTATGTCAAGTTTTGGCTCTTATTTTATGACTTGTATATTAAATACGGAATTCAATTATATCTGTGAAAAACATAACCCTTTTTAGGTAGATATAATTTCTTATTTTCACACATACCGGGTGTCCCAACTCTACTTACCCAGCGATTTTCTCGAAAACTAAAAGAGTTCTGCAAAAACCACATTAAATGGGACAAAAATATCTATAAAAAGTATTCAAAAATAAAATCCACCCCTTAACCCCTCCCCCTCAACTTACGCATAACTTTATTTTTTCAAATAGCACCCCTATATTAAATAAAATAAATAATTTATTTCACCATGTAAGATACATAGAGTATATATGGTTGGTCAGATAGTATATAAATAGATATATAATTAATACGTAAGTTAACGTGTAAGTCAATTTAAACAAAATTTAGATAAAAACAAATAGAATACAAAATATACAAGATAAAATAGAATAAAATAAACAAAATAAACAATGAAATAAATAAAATAAAATAAAAATTACAAATGTAAAAAGCTGTATCAATAAAGTACCTTTTTACGGAGTTTTTAAATCATTTGAAGCTCTCTATATTTTTAAATCCTATTTTATGACAAAAGACTGCAAACACTCTCTATAACAGACTCTTAACACTCGTGTGCTGACAGTGAAAAAAAGATCGTATGTGCCTATATTTTAGGTATTTCTTCATTTTGTGTGTTTACAATAAAGCCATGATACGCAAATGGTTTTATAATGAGCCCTATTATTTAAAAAAATATACCACACTTATTTTTTTTTTTAATATAAGTTTTCATTAAACTTTCCCGCTCGGGATTATTTTTGGTGGACATTGGAGTGGGGAAAGGGGGAAAAATGGTGAAAAATGCATTTTTTTACAAAAATTTGAAAATTGCTGTTATAGGGATTTTTAAGGTTGCTATATTATAGGGATTTTTAAGGTTACTGAAATTGAATCTGATAATAAATTTTTTTTAACTCCAGCCAGAAGGGGGTAAGGGGGTAAATATTTTTAAATACTTTCAATATTTTCGTCAAAATTGGAGTATTGAGGTTTTTAAGGTTGCTCTAGCCAGAAGGGGGTAAATATAAGTTTTCATTAAACTTTCCCGCTCGGGATTATTTTTGGTGGACATTGGGGTAGGGCAAGGGGAAAAATGGTGAAAATGCATTTTTTTACAAAAAAATTGAAAATTGCTATTATAGGGATTTTTAAGGTTGCTATATTATAGGGATTTTTAAGGTTACTGAAATTGACTCTGATAATAAATTTTTTTTAACTCCAGCCAGAAGGGGGTAAGGGGGTAAATATTTTTAAATACTTTCAATATTTTCGTCAAAATTCGAGTATTGAGGTTTTTAAGGTTGCTCTAAGTGAATCTAATAATAAAAAAATCCATTGCACGCTCGGGGGTGAAAAATGGGAAAGCACTTTTACTGGGCAGTGTACTTAAATAATTTTGCCTGTGTATAAAGTAAGTATTCACGGATTGTCAAGAAATTACCACCTCGGTAAACATGTTTATATAGGGTGTGAAGCCCTAGAGGAACTACCTGTTCACAATAAAACTTCGATAAATCTTTAAAGGACATATCCCGGGAAAAAAAGTAATAGTTATTCATAATTCTGTGTAATTTTACGTAAAATTGTCATAATTATGTATGGTCATGTCTCGATTTTGACCATGTATGAATATTGACAGGTATACATAATTATGCATTAACATGTATGGGTGTATGCATAATTATGTATACAGTAAAGTAAAGTAAAGTTTATTTTGCTTTTACAATTACTGTTTACACACGTAAATTAAATGTATAATATTGTATATAAAAAAAGTACATATTAAAAGAGAATAAATAATAATAAATAACAAAAAATATTTTTAGACAAACGTACTGTTAAAAAATTCATTAATATCAAAGAAAGCTTCTTTTACAAGAGCATGTTTTATATAACATTTAAAACTTTCAAAACGTAATTCTCGCATACTCACAGGTAATTTATTTAATAGTTTTATTGATATATTTAAAACTATTTAGGGATTTACTTAAACGGCATTGTTCTTGCTTTAAGTGTTGCTTATAACGAGTATTGTAGTCATGAATGCCCTTACCCAGTGCACACTTTTTAAGGTTTTTGTACGCAAATATTAGGCTATTTAAAATATATAAAGAAGGAAATGTAAGTATACCTAAAACTCTTTCTAGGGGGGCCAACCAAGAAAAGAACCAGCTTACTTCTAGGCATGTCCAGAAGTCAACTGAGCAATAACGGGTATAATAACTGGGCACTGCTTACTGAATAAGCACCGACACCAAATGGGACAGACTACGAGCCCCGTGTGCAGGAGATGTGGGGAAGGGGACGAAGAGCCCTACCACCTCATATGTGAATGTCCATCCCTAATAGGGCTAAGATGGAGGTACTTTGGGAACGACTCACTGGAACCAAACGAGATCATGAACACTCCCCTGAAACCGTACCTGGACTTTATAAAAGAAACAGGGATGTTATGAGGAGATCTGTGCGGTTAACACAAAGGTCCCTAGGGACCAGGTGTTGAGGGAAGTGAACCCCGCACTGAACAAACTAAACAAACAAACTAAACTAAACAAGTATACCTAACTCTACAAATTTATCCCTGCAATTATCTCTATAACCCATACCTCCAATTACTCTGATGGCTCTTCTTTGAAGCCGAAATATTCTTTCCCTTTGAGCAGAATTTCCCCACACAACTACACCATAACTAATGAGTGACTCACATAGAGCGTGATATGCATTTTTAAGTACCTTCGAAGAAACAGAGTTGGCAAGATTGGGTAGTAAAAATATATTTTTACTTAGTTTTGGCACAAGGTAGTCAATATGTGCATCCCATCGTAGCCTATTGTCGATGTATATACCAAGAAATTTTACATGGGACACTGAGTCAAAATCGTGAGATCCTCTCAGTGTAAATAAGATTTTTTCGGTTTTATTATTATTCATAAGCAACCCATTTGCTGAGAACCATTCCAATGCATTCTTCTGTGCCACATCACTGTATTCTGCTATTAATGTAATAGATTTACTACGAGCACTAATATTACTATCATCCGCAAAAAGTATACTAAAAAAATCATCTGCTCCTGCTATAAAATCAGGAAAATCGTTAATGAAAATAAGAAATAACAAGGGCCCAAGAACGGACCCTTGTGGAACACCAGCTGTGATTAGTCTAATTTCTGACCATACATTTTTAAATAAAACCTTCTGATATCGGTTAGAAAGATAAGAAGTAAGTAATTTTAAGCTATTTTGATCGTGACCGTACTTTTTTAGTTTATCCAGAAGAATACAGTGAGTGACACAATCAAACGCCTTGGAAAGGTCAAGAAATAACGAGAGGGAAAACAAACCACGTTCAAAACAGTCAAGTGTATACTCAACAAAATTGATAATAGCGTCAATGGTGCTACAGTTTTTCCTAAAACCAAATTTATGCTTGTTAAAAAAGTTATTTGTTTCAAAATATGCAGATATTTGCTTTGCAAGTAATTTTTGAAAAATTTTGACAAAATTGGAACTAAGGTTATAGGGCGATAATTAGAGATATCTTCATTATCCTCCTTTATATTAGACGGACAATCAGGAAAAATACCATTAACTATACACCTATTAATCAATTTTGTCAGTGGATACAAAAGACTGTTAATATTCTTTTTTATTATGGTTGATGACAGACCATAAATGTCGGTTAACCTACTGGTTTTAAGAGACATAATAATTTCTCTAACCTCATTAAAAGATACCTCCGAAAAAGAAAAGCTATGATTAGGTCTCTCATTTACAAGGTTAGAAGGATTTAAAGAGTTCTTATGTATAGTCATTTGTAACTCTGTAGGTATAGAGGTAAAAAAACTATTAAAATCATTTGAATCTATGGTTTCTGATACATTACTAGAGCTTTTGTTATTTCTTTTATTATTTATAATACCCCACATTGTTTTTGATGGATTGTTCGATTCAGTAATGATTTTATCATTGGCTTTTATCTTCGCCTCTTTAAGCTTACAAATATAGTTATACTTTACTCTATTTTTTAATTCACGTAAGTTTTTATTGGGAAAACTGTTATACAGGTCATTTAAAAGTCTAAGGTGTTCTCTTAAGTCGGCTAACTCCCTTGTAAACCAGTTTACCCCGCCATCGCACTTTTTTGGGGAAATTTCAGGAAAAGCGATATTTATACTATCTGAAATTATTTTATTAAATTTCTGAAAGCAAGCACTTACATAAATATTTTCATCTAAGAAGCTCCAGGACATATCACTCAGTATCCCATGTAAAGTGAGTGGTCTACACTTACGTGAAGTTGTGTTACCCGATAAAGATGGAAGGCTTACATTTATAACTTGTGCACTATGGTCAGAAAATTCACAATCTAACACTATGGTACTAAAATCAGACGTGTTAAAGTTTATAAAAATATTATCAATACAGTTTTTATTTCTAGTAGGTTTAAAACTTGTTTGTTGTAGCCAAATATAGTAAATAAATCACATAACATTTTGGCCTTAGTATCTCTTCTTTAAAATAATCATTAAAATCACACACATATGACTATGCGAGAACCCGAATCGAAAGAATGTAAAATTTTTTCTATGTTTTTTAAAAAAATATCAAAATCACCAGAATTTGGTCCGTTTGGAGGTCTATATACAGATAAAACATGTTAAAATTAGTTAATTTTACAGCTACCACTTCACAGTGCATTTCTACTGACATAGCATTAATCTGTGGCAGATTTACAAAATCATTATTTTTACAATAAATCATGGAACCACCATGTATGTGATTTTTTCTTGCAAAAATTGATGCAAGATTATAGTCATCAATACAGAACTGGGTCCCTTCGTCTTCTTTTAACCAGTGTTCAGTAATACAAAGGACACTAGGCTTGGAGTGTAGTTTTAGAAAAGCATCCAGCATATTGGACTTATTTATGATGCACTCTGCGTTCAAATGCATAAAGTTTAAGGAATAATTTTTAGTTTGCTGGTTAGAGGTTGTTCTTCAAAAAAATTCAAATTCTTTAATAACTACTCCATCATGCCACTTAGTTTCCTCATATTTTTATTTTCAAAGCTGACAGTAACTCTGAAACTGCTTTTTCTTTGCTTCTTCTTAGCTTCAATAAAACCTTCAGCATCGTCACAAATGTCACCAGTCTCCCCTACTAAACTTTCTTTCACTTCTGCGCTGACTGTATTAATATTATTTGTGTTTGTTGTCGTATCCATTTTAGGCTTATCAGTTGCGTTTGTTATCGTTCTAGTTTTTTCAGTTGGAGATTTCTTGTTTTCATTTGTTGACGTAGTTTCTTTGATAACAATTTTCGGTGAATTTTCAACCAATTTTTGAACTGCATTCTTATTTTTGTTACTTGATTTAGGTTTATTCATTTCAATAATTGATTTTTGCATAGTTATAACACCTTTTACACATTCCTCCATTTGGGCTTCCAAAACTGCTAATTAATTAGAAAAAATTTCACTAATGATTATCTTAAGTTCACTTTGTACAACTTCTTTGACAGCATCCTTAACCAACTCGCGAAATTCTGCTGATGATCTGGTATTTATACCCATTTGAAACATTTATTAAGTTAAAAAAAAATTAAGTTTAAAAGAGAAGAAATTTTACATGCGTACCGTCTGAATCACTAATTCGCTATGACATAGACCTATGCCTAAGTATATATGAGTAGTCCACTTGCAAAACTTCCTAAGTTACATCAATATGAAAATTGAGATAATGGTATAATAGTATAATACTTGTATAAATCTATAATTAAAACTGTTTTTGGGTAAACTTTTTTTTAGCCGAAATCTGCTAGATGAAAAAAAAATTCCCCTTCCTTTGACCCCCCTGATCACGAAAATGACTATTATTTTTTGAGGAAATGCCCCGTTTTCGAGATTTTTTATTTTATTTTTTTTACATTTTTGGCAATTTTATAGTAGTATTTTACATTTTTGTATTAAAATTTACGTATTATAACGATTTTAAGAATATAATTTAACTAATAACAATTAATTTTTATTATAAAAGTGCGATGTTGCCAAAACGTGCACTTTAGATTAGCCGAAATCTGCTATAGAAAAAATTAATATACAGATGATTTCCTTTACTTCCAATAAGAAATTTGCCACCTCGCTTTTCTTGCGGAAATGCGCCGTTGCCAAATTGTGCACTATAAAGAAGCCGAAATCTGCTATAGCAAAAATGAATATACAGATGATTTCCTTTACTTCCAATAAGCAATTTACCACCTCGCTTTTCTTACGGAAATGCGCCGTTGCCAACTTGTACACTTTAGATAAGCCGAAATCTGATATAGAAAAAATTAATATACAGATGATTTTCTTTACTTCCAATAAGAAATTTGCCACCTTGCTTTTCTTGCGGAAATGCGCCGTTGCCAAATTGCGCACTTTAGATTAGCCGAAATCTGCTATAGACAAAAATTATGAACTCTGAAGAAGAAATTTTAAAGCTAGATTTTCTTGCGGGAATGCACCGTTGCCAAATTTTGGATTAGTCAAAATCTGTTATATACAACTTTTTAAGACCACCTTCTAAGTTAAATAATATTATATAATTGGCAAGTGTGTGCTTTAAAAACAGCCGGCTGCCCGCTGTGGGCATAATTGCCGAGCGAAGCGAGGCGGGCTTGGCCAGGACCACAGTTCAGCCTTGTTCTAAGTTAAAGAATATTGTATAATTGACAAGTGTGTGCTTGCGGCTTGGCCAGGACCACAGCGCGCGCGGCTGAACTGTGGTCCTGGCCAAGCCCGCCTCGCTTCTAAGTTAGATAATATTTTTTAATTGACAAGTGTGTGCTTTGCGCCGTTGCCAAATTTTTTACTTTAAATTAGTTACTTTTAAATATAAGGCCCTTGACTAGGCCGCCCCTGACAAACTTATATTAAAGTAAAAAAATAGAAAATATATAGAAAAAATATATTTACCTACATATGTATTAAAAATATAAAAAATAAACAGAAAAAATATATTTATATATGTATAAAAAAATATTTAAAAAAAAATAGAAAAAATATAATTACATAATATTTATATTATATATTTTATTGAGGCATTGATTTATAATCACCATATTCCATCTTTATGGATTTAAGAAGCTCGGCCATAGGGTGTAGCTTATTTTTTTTGCAACAATTTGGCAACATCGCATTTCGGCGGGAAAAGCGAGGTGGAAATTTTCTTCTTAAAACTAAAGGAAAATGTATGTATTTTTGCTAAAACAGATTTCGCCTAAAGTAGAGTGCACATTTTGGCAACGGCTCATTTCCGCAAGGAAATATCGCTTCTTTTTTTATCACTAAATTCATCTGTATGTTAAATTTTCTTATAACAGATTTCGGCTAAAGTGAAGTGCACACTTTGGCAAGGGCGCATCTCCGCAAGGAAAGCTAGGTAGAGTATTGCTTGTTTTTCATCACTTAATTCATCTGTATGTTAAATTTTCTTATAACAGATTTCGGCTAAAGTGAAGTGCACGACTTGGCAACGGCGCATTTCCGGAAGAAACGCTAGGTAGTATATTGCTTGTTTTTCATCACTTAATTCATCTGTATGTTAAATTTTCTTATAACAGATTTCGGCTAAACGAAGTTGAGCCCTGTTTTTTATGCAGAAAAAATCATTCACTTTGGTGCAAAAGAGTGAAAAATCTTGTACTCCTGCAAAAAGTTAAAATCCTATTGCAAACAGTGCTAAGTTAAAACTAGCCCAGTTACATGTGTACGATTACTTAAGAACGCTTTAAGTTAGAAACTTAAAATTTGGCATACAGGTATGTTAACAAAAGTTCTCGTTTGGGATTGTTTTTGGTGATCATTGGGGTGCGGCAAGGGGGGCAAATGGGGAAAATACATTTTTTAAATGACATAAAAACTTCCATTTTTTTTTATTTTTGGAATTTGTTACATGAGCTCTAATTAAAAAAATAAGACCTTCATTTTAAAAATCGTTAGAGCCGTTTTTGAAAAAAATGTGTTTTTTAGAAAATATCTCTGATATTTCACGCTAACATACTCGGTTTGCCCTCGATATCTCGGATTTTGATAAAACTTGGCATAGTGGTACCACTATGGTACCTAAGCACTCCATCAAAAAATTTTTCAAAACAGTCCATCCGTTCACGATACCGGGTGTCCCACCATTCAGGTTTTTGACAAGTTATATCTCCGTTATTTGAAAAGCTATTTTTTTTGTAAGAATATGCGTTAAATGGTAGCCAAAAAAGATTTTATTGACTTATTCAACCCCCTCTCCATTGCTTACTCACTCCCTTGTAACCACCCCACCCTCTGATTTTCCAATAACACCTCCCACCCCCATATTTATCTAAGAATATGAAATTACATTTCATTTTGAATTAAACCATGTATTATAAATAGTATCTTATTCTTTTAAAGGGCTTCCAATAAAAATTATTATTTAGTAATAATAATGTCTCACCAGGTTTTAGACGGCCTATATCTCCGTTATTTAAAAATATAAAAAAGTTAAAAAATAAATAAAATTAAATTGGAGTCTAAG
Organism: Brachypterus glaber; assembly: GCA_958510825.1. Lineage (NCBI taxonomy): Eukaryota > Metazoa > Arthropoda > Insecta > Coleoptera > Kateretidae > Brachypterus > Brachypterus glaber. The sequence goes on from CAUEHQ010000601.1 coordinate 14,022, forward strand.
TAGAATTTACTAACATATGCAAAACTACCCCTTATTAACCCACCCTCTTGGAACCACCTCCAACTAGTTTTTTAAATAGCACTTCCCTATTTTACTAAAGAATATAAAAGCACATTTCATTTTAAATTTAAACAGCAAATTTTCCAAAAATTTACGTTAAATTGTACCCAAAAGAAAGAAAATTGATTAATATATTCAAAACCAACTCATAACAACCCAGTCTCCTGGAACTACCCGCAATTTTGTTTTAAATACCACCCTTCTATTAATAAATAATAATTGTTATTTAGAGCCCCTTAAAATCTAAGATACCACTCATAATAAATGGTTGAATTCAGAATAAAGTGCACTTTCATAGTCTTTAATAAGAATTTGGGGGTGCTATTTAAAAAATAGAAGTTGGGGGTAGTTTCAAGGAAGTGGGTAAGCAAGGGGTGGTTTTGAATAAAATCTTATTTGGCTTTGATTTAATGCTTTTTTTTTGCAAATTTTAATACCTTTTCAAATAAAGGAGATAAGCTATTTCAAGAACTTGGTGGGACACCCAGTATAGTGAACGGTTGGACCGTTTTGAAAAAAATTTGGATGGAGTGCTAAGGTACCATAGTGGTACCACTATGCCAAGTTTGGTCAAAATCCGAGACATCGAGGGCAAACCGAGTATGTTAGCGTGAAATATCAGAGATATTTTCTAAAAAACACATTTTTTTCAAAAACGGCTCTAACGATTTTTAAAATTTTGGTCTTATTTTTTTAAGTAAAGCTCATATAAAAAATTCTAAAAAGAAAAAAAAAATGAAAGTTGTCCTGCCATTTAAAAGTTCTTCTAGAACACCGTGTGCTATATAGGGGTTTTTAAAGTTGCTGAATTTGAATCTGATAATAAAATTTTTCTAACTCTACCTCCACAGTGGGGAGGGGGTAAATATTTCATAAATATTTTCAATATTTTCGTCAAAATGGGTTTATGGGGTGTTCTATTTTTTCATCTCCCTAAGCTTAAAGCCCACCGTGGGGGTTTTAAGGTTGGTGAAAGTAAATATAATAATAAAAAAATTCTAACTCCACACCTTGAAGGGCGGGGGTAGTTTTCTTGAAAATTTTCTTTGTTTTCCTCCTTCAAAACAATGTTCTTTTCGGCTGGAAATTCTATAACGAACATTGTTTTGGATTTATGATGGAGGAGTACCAGATCTGGCTTATTGGCACGTATTTGCCTTAATATGGGGAATGTTCCAATAGACAACTATCATTCTCCACCATGGACTTATTATCGGCTGGAGCGTTGGATTACGTTGTGGCGGATCTGCCACTTCCGCCACCGGCTCAATCAGTGGAGATGGTGCTCTAACGTAACCCTTGCTACGTAGGTTGGATACATAATCCCTAAGATTTTGGGCGGAAAAGGTATTGTGCTCTGGACAAATTTCGCACCACAAAGCATGGATCCGTGCCATGTACCCCCTACGAGCAGGTTCGCTTCTCTCATAGCATAGCATAAGATTATCCTTGAGTTCATCTATCCACTCAAACGTCAATTATTCGTCACTGGGCAATTCTTCCGGTTGGACCGTTGACCCATTTCCGGTTGAGGATGTTACTTTTACTGTTACTGTTACTGTTACTCATACTTTTACTGTTACTGTTACTGTTACTGTTACTGTTACTGTTACTGTTACTGTTACTGTTACTGTTACTGTTACTGTTACTGTTACTGTTACTGTTACTGTTACTGTTACTGTTACTGTTACTGTTACCGTTACCGTTACCGTTACCGTTACCGTTACCGTTACCGTTACCGTTACCGTTACCGTTACCGTTACCGTTACCGTTACCGTTACCGTTACCGTTACCGTTACTGTTACCGTTACTGTTACTATTATTATTATTATTACTATTATTATTATTATTATTATTACTATTATTATTACTATTAATATTATTATTATTACTATTATTATTACTATTGTTATTATTATTATTATTATTATTATTACCTTTCGATGATGAGCTGTTTGTGCGAAGGGGCTTTTTTCCCCTCCGTGCCTTATGGGATAGTTGTCTGAATGTTCAAAGTACTCGTTGATTTTATTGTGGGAGACGTCGGTGATCGGCGGCCCTTTCCTGTAGGGCGCCACCACCGAAGGGGTTCTTGGCAACTTTTTCGGAGTGTTCGGGTACACCTCTTTATCACTGTCAGATGAACCTGAAATTTAAAACACATTTAGATACAATTAAAAAACAAGCCGTGAAGATATGTAATGCTACCCATTTCATTATATGCTATTCACAGTGGATGGCATATTGCATTTTCTCAAATAACGCAACTGAAAAAAAAAATTAAAAAATCTTTTTACGAAAATTTTGGAGGTTAAGAATGACGGGAGAATGCAGATTGCCAGATAAACTAGCTTTTGAAGGAAATTTAGGCGAAAATTTTAGAAAATTTAAACAACAATTTGAAATATATATGACGGCCAGCGGAAAAATCAATAAACCTGATGATGTAAAAGTTGCTATACTCTTAAATTGTATGGGAGAAGAGGGCATTGATGTTTTCAATAATTTTAAGCTGAATGAAGAAGATAAAAAGAAATTTGATAAAGTTTTAGGCGAATTTGGGACTTATATGAATCCCACAAAAAATTAAATATACGAAAGATATTTATTTTATACTAGGGAACAGAAAGAAGGTGAACCCTTTGATATTTTTGTTACAAATATTAAAAAGTTGGTTAAAAATTGCAATTTTAAAGAAGAAGATAAAATGGTTTGAGACCGAATAGTTTTAGGCATAAATAGTAAAGATTAACAGGAAAAGTTGTTAAATATTAAAGACCTAACCTTAGATAAATGTATAACTTTTTGTCGTACTAGTGAAATTATGAAGGAACAAGTAAGAAATATTCAGGAGAGATCTGAAGTAGATATGGTCAAAAAAGAATATAAAAATAGATTTTCTAAATTTAAAGAAGATAAATATAATGGTAAAGTTAAAGAAGAGAAAAAGATGGGAGAAAAATTTCAGTGTAAATGGTGTAACCGTGTCCATGGCACAAGGGAATGTCCAGCATATAGAGAAAAATGTAGAAAATGTGGCATGCAAAATCACTTTTAAGCATGCTGCCGTGTCAGAAATGTGAAGGAAGTACTAGAACAGGACACCAAAGACATGGTAGTGGATACCGTAATTATTAAAGCTGCAATTGAGGTAAAAAATAACCATACGTGGCATGAAATTATTAAGTTAAATAATCAGAAAGTTAAAGTTAAATTAGACACAGGAGCCCAAGTAAATATTTTGCCTAGTAGAATTTTAAAATATATTAATGATTTTACAAATGTAGTATTAGAGGCTTTTGGGGGCTCCATAGTTAAGATAGTTGGAGCTGTAAATTTATTGTGTAATGTTAAAAATATAAAAAAATTATTGTTGTTCAAAACGATTCAGCACTTTGTTAGGTTTAAGTAGTTGTTTGGAGCTGGGTCTAATTAAAAAAGTTGAAAATATTGAAAATTTTAAGTTTAAAGATAAAAATGAATTTGTTGAGAAAAATAAAACAGTATTTACAGGAGTAGGTTCTTTTTCAGAAAAATGTAAATTAGAGCTTAGTTCTGATGCAATTCCAAGGCCACCCAGTCGAGTACCAAATAGCATTAAAGAAAAATTGTTTAAAACTTTAAATGAGGTAGAAAAAAATAAATTGATTGAAAAAGTAGAGGGAAACCTTACGTGGGCTAGCAACTTGGTAATTGTAGAAAAACCAAATGGAAATCTTAGATTGTGTTTGGACCCGACAGATATAAACAAATATATTACACGTAAGCCGTGCCTTACACCTACTTATGAAGAAATTTCGGCAAAATTGTCCCGAAAAAATTGTTTTTCGGTATTCGATTTTAAAGATGGTTTTTATCACATAGAGTTGGATGAAAAGTCAAAAGATTTTTGTACTTTTAGTATTCCGTGGGAATACTACAAATTTGTAAGGTTACCTTTTGGGCTTAGACCCGCACCAGAATTTTTTCAAGAATATAACTACAACAGTTTTGGGTATATACCAGGGGTAATCATTTTTACGATGATTTACTAATTTTTGCTTCTTCCGAAGAAAAACAATTTTAAATGAAGTAATAAGTAGAGCTAAGAAACTAAATGTAAAGTTTAATAAGGAAAAAATTCAGTTTAAGAAGCCGGAAGTAAAATATTTAGGAATGACTTTTTCTAAAACTGGGGTCAAATTGGATCCAGAGAGGTTTAAAGCAGTATTAGAAGAAGAAGTGCAACAATTGTTAGGGATGTTTAATTTTTTCAGAAGTTTTATTTCAAAGTTATCAGAAGTTTAGTAAAAAAAATTTGTATTGAGGGTTGGCCTAAACAACGTAATAAAGTTCCAGAGAGCATCCAATTTTATTTCAAATACCAAGGTGACTTACATGTTGTTAAAAATATTGTTATGTACAAAAATCGTATGGTTGTTCCAAAAAATTTAATAAACGAAATGTTAAAGTTAGCTCATGAATGTCATTTTGGTGTTGCTAAAACTAAATTAAGAGCGGAAGAAACAATCTTTTGGCCTAAAATTTATGCTGATATAACTGAGTTTGTGGCTAAATGTCCTATTTGCGAAAAGTATAGGTCGTCCAATATAAGAGAACCACTTTTAAATCAAAAAAGTCCAAACCAAATTGTAGGTTCGAAAAAATAGGTTTAGACATTTGTGAGTATGGGGGAAAAATTATTTTATTATTTTTGACTATTATTTAAAGTGGCTGGAAATAATTCCAATTCAGGGAAAGACTAGTGGGGAGTTAATAAGTAAATTTAAAACTTGTTTTGCCACTCATGGTATTGCTAAAACGCTTATTGCTGATAATATGCCTTCGAATTTAAACAGTTTGCAAAAGATTTTAATTTTAATATTATTACAAGTAGTCCTTATTATCCTAGAAGTAATGGTTTAGTAGAATCAGGGGTAAAAATAGCAAAAAAATTATTAAAAAAGGGTTGTGATTTAGATATTGGGTTGTTAAATTATAGAAGTACACCTATTATTGGAGTTGGTTTATCTCCTTCTCAGTTGCTAATGACTTAAAAGCAAAGGAAAGAAAAGAATTTGAAGAGGGTCAAAATGTAGTAGTTCAAATGGGTAAAACATGGGAGCCTGCAAAGGTAATGGAAAAACGTGATGAACCGCGTTCCTATTTAATACAAACTGAAAATGGTAATGTTCTAAGGCGTAACAAACACCATCTAAGAGAATCATTCAATAACTTTAATCCTATTAATGGAATGCCTGACTGCGAAATGACTGACTTGATTAAATCCATAAACGGGGTTCCCGTGTGTTGTCTCTAATAGAAATGTAAGAATACCCAGTAAATTAAAAGATTATGAATTAGAGTAGCTTAAGGGGGAGATGTAGTAGAATGTAGAGTGAACGGATGTATTCTAACTTGTTCTATAGTTTATGTTAATAAATAAACGATATTAAATCTATAATATTGTTATAAATTATTTAGGTACTTGAGAGTACAACAATAGGTAAGTTTTTTTTGACTTTTCTGTCGTGTTTATAAACCTCAGCTCCGCTTCGGGTCACAAAATACGACCTCACACAGAAAAATTCACCTACCTCTACTAGAAGCGCAAATAACTATTTTCAGTAAACCCCCAATAACTTTTTTGAAGGGATTCTTTTCAAAACCAACAGGGATCCTCCCTACATAGAAATTATTTTTTTCTAAACATTTCCAGTAGATCGAATTATTCGTGTCCACAAAAAACGTGGCATCGGAATTTGAAACTACCGTATATTCTGCCCTGTTAATGTAAAGGGCAGGGAGTGACATTTTTCAATAGCAGCGTTTTCAAAATTTTACATCAGGGTTGACGTGAAAACTCCGCTATGCGACAAATGCACTTACTGCCCTTTACTTTAACAGGGCAGCATTACTACCGTATAGTACTATTCTGGCGCTAAGCGCTGTGAATAGTATAATAAAAAGAAAAATTGTTACTTTCTCAAAAAGTAAATGCCAATTTCGGTAAGCTTTGGTGATTTTTATTCAATTTGGGAAATGTTCACAAAGACTGACCGCAAAGTTAGCCTGTTTTTCAAACATCTGTAACTTCGATTGGAATTGATAAAATGTAATGTATAAGTACTCAAAATTTTTGTCTGGTCATGAACTTGTGCAAAAATCAAGATTTATTGTTCTAGAAGCTAAACTCCCCCTTAAACAAAGGGTTAACTATGGGTACTTGAATTAAATTTTATACTCTAAACTTTTGGGGATAATTACCCCCTCAGGATAAAATAATTCTAAAATTTGTAGTAAAATATTTTTTTTCTAAATAAGCATTTTCATGAATAATCAGGGAGGTTGATGCCTCCTTCCCAGAAAAAGCAGGAAGGTGAGCCAAAACCAGCTCTTTTACAAGCTTTTATTTAACTTGCAATGTTTGTTATTGTTAGTTTGTTTAGAGCAAATCTGCCAAAGGCTTTTTCAACCATATACTTAGAAAGCTAAAATTTGGTACACATGCTTAACTCGGCTGACAATACATTTTTATATAAAACTTTCCAGGAGTGGGGGTTGGGTGGTAAGTTACCACCCAACCCCCACCCCTAAAATTAAAAAAATCCATTTTTTACCCATACAAGATAATTTAAAATTAGGTTGCATACTCATTTAGTAGGTTATATACTCATTTAGTGATAATAAAATTTAACAATAAATTTTTCATCCCGCCCCCGTCTCCCCATCACCCCCCATACACGTATAAGGCTAAGTTAAATCCTCTCTTTATTTTACCCACCTAGAATATACTTAGAAAGCTAAAATTTGGTACACATGCTTAATTCGGTTGACAGAACAATTTTATATAAAACTTAACCCCCAAAAATAAAAAAAAAAATCCTTTTTTTACCCACATGAGATAATTTAAAACTAAAATTAGGTTAGATACTCATCCAGTGATAATAAAATTTTAAAATAAATTTTACATCCCCCTTATCTCCCCATCACCCTCCATAGGCTAAGTTTACCCCTTCTTTACCCACTTAGAATAAACGTAAAGAGCTGAAATTCGGTACATTTGCTTATCTCTGATGACAATACAATTTTATATAAAATTTATCCAACCTCCCGGGAAGATCCTCACCCCTAAAACTAAAAAAATCCCTTTTTACCCACATCTTTTTAGTTGTGAGACCTTTCTTTTTAGTCATCAAAATTTCTTTCAGTCATTTATAAACAAATATACATGTAAGGATTACCATTGAATATTACACAGGGCCTTTGCATTTCGGCGCCATAAAGCAAGCTTCTTGTATCCTACACAATTTTGGCGACTAAAAAAAAAGAAAAATTAATTAATATAGTAAAAAAAACATTTTTAAGAACAAGTTTTAAGTGCACTAAAAGGAAGAAAATAAACTTTCAAGTAAATAAAACCCATCATTTTGTTACATTATACAATTTTATATGATATAAAAGCTTGTCGAGAGATTTTCCTGTGTAAATTCCTTTTATAAATGTTTTTTTACTATATTAATTTATTTAAGGTATGTATTGCGTTCAAGTGAACCATATACCTTTAAATTCGTAAAAATTTCGGCCTGAGGCGCTAGAGGTTTCTTACATTTTCGTGAAATTTGGAATTGTAAATACCTGCGGCACTAGAGTTTTCTCGCAGTTTTGTGAAATTTTGAATAATAAAACTATTTAAAATATATCATTAGGTTCGTAAAAAATTTCGCCTGTTGCACTAGGGCTTTTTTAAGTTTTTTTTTTTATTTATTTAAGATTGTAAAACTCAAGAGTGAAATTCGAAAAAAAATTCGCCTGGGGCGATAGAGGTTTCTTACATTTTTGTGAAATTTGGAATTGTAAATACCTGCGGCACTACAGTTTTCTCGCAGTTTTGTGAAATTTCGAATAATAAAACTGTATAAAATATATCATTAGGTTCGTAAATAATTTCGCTTGTTGCACTAGGGCTTTTTTAAGTTTTTTTTTGATTTATTTAAGATTGTAAAACTCAACAGTGAAATTCGAAAAAAATTTCGCCTGGGGCGATAGAGCTTTCTTGTATTTTTCTGAAATTTTAAATTTAATTAATTGTAATTTTAAAATTAAAATATGCCATCGAATTTGTAAAAATCTTCGCCTGCGGTGCGGGCTTTCTAACATTATTTCTTAATTTAATAATATAAAAGTTAAGTTTTTGGAAAATTAAGTATTTGGAAAAATGCAATATACCATTTACTGTGAATAATATATAATGGAATGCGTAGCATTACATATCTATCTTCACTGCTTGTTTGTTATTTCTGCCAACAGCTACAGTGGTTTTAAAATATGTTTCTTTTACTATTTCATCAACCTATTTTCCAACTCCAATTCCATTCAAATAATGGCATTTTCCATAGGATAGTTTGCCAGCTCAATCTAATATAATTTTCGGCCTACGCAAAACCGTCTCACTCTGATGTTTGCACAGACACCAAAATTGACTTTACATGTTGAATAGTTCCACGTTAAAATTTAACATCACATATTAAAAACCATAAATATTCAGGATTCACTTAAAACTTTACTATTAAAGTAATATTTTCACGAAATAACATAAAATAAAATAAATTAAGTTCTGTGCATATTTACGATAGCAAGGCTGATGCTAGGGTAAATCCCCAAAAGCGGCCACATCCGTCTCTTACAAAGAACAAGCTGCGGCTGAATCTATTTTTTAATCATCGTAGAGCGTGATATTGGTAAACTGACAGTTTGGGGCTCTTTCGGGCTGGCCCTCTTCCCACTTGGAAAAGAAGTCATTTGAAAGCTTATAACATTATCTATTTAACTGTATTTATTGCTTATTATATTATTTACAGCGCCTGCTCTAGAACAATATTATACGGTAGTTTCGAATTTTCAAAAAAAAAGAAGAAAAATCGCCCTATGCGAAAAATTCTTGGATATAAATTTGTTTCATTAAAAAATAAGCAACTTTTTTTTGGAATGTCCGTCTGTCCTTCTGTCCGTCTGATGTCACTCAAGAACGAATAATCCAATCGACTTGAAATTTTCAGGAAAAATCAAGTTCTATGGAGGGAAGATCCCTATTGTTTTTGAAAGTAATCCCCCAAAAAGCAAAAAAGTTATGGGAGGTTAAACTTTAAAAAATATCGAAAAAATCTGAAAGAAAATTCCGATTAAAGTAACTTTTTCAGGAAAAATTAGGTTTATTACAAAGATCAATTCTACCAAAAACAAATATCTTCTTTTTAATGTAATTTTTTTTTTTCTTTTTGACAATTATTTATTTTAAGTATTTGGGAAAATGCAATATATAATTTACTGTGAATATTATATAATGGAATGCGTAGTATTACATATCTTCACGGCTTGTTTATTGTTTGTTTCTGATAATATTTAAGTTTCGAATTTCTTACTTTAGTGTTTTTAGGTAAACTTTTAGTTAAAATGGCCTGTGGAGAAATCTGATTAGTACCACCATGTGTGTCTTTTTTCAAGGAGTTTAATGATGAGTTTAACTCAAAATAGCTCTAACTAGAGTTAGATCCTTGTTACATGGGAGTATCGAAATATCCTATTTTTTTATAAAATTTTAAACAATTTCTAAAAAAATGCCCCGAGTGTCCTTCAGATTGTTTTGGTAAGCAAGATAACTCAATAACGAGATATCCGATTTGTTTAAAGATTTCAGGAAAAATCGAGTTCAATGAGAGGTAGAATCATTTTCCGGATACTTTCCTTTAAAAATGAAAAAAAAAAATGGCCCAAAGCCCTACAACTCAAGTTTCTATGAAAATTCTTGACTCGAAAAATTTAACTTTCAAGGTCTTTATTTTAGAAAGTAGTTGAGTTACGAAAAGAAATATATATATATATATATATATATATATATATATATACAGGGTGTCCGGAAATAACGTTTGGAAACTTCGGGAGCCAATTCCTTGGACGAAAATAAGAAAAAAAGTTTCCATGGACATGGGTCCAAAAATGCTTACTGACGGAGCTACAACCCTTCAATATTGGGGCCCTAAAGAAGGTTTTTATCTCAGGGACCTTTTGAGATATAGCAACGAGGTTTTGCACGTAAACTAATATTATTAAGGCTCATGTTCATATGTTATTTTCATGTACTTATTTTAACCAGTGGTGTGCGAAACGAGGGGGGCCTTATCAGGTTTTTGTCCCAAACTTTTTTCTGTGTAACTTTTTTGTAATTTTATTTTTGGAATATGATTTCTCAGGTCAAAATACATAAAAATGTACTCTTGTTGTAATACTGTAGGATTAACCGTTTTCGAGAAAAATAAATTTTTAGGTGAAATTTCACTTTTCGAGGACGAAAAATGAAATACTAAAATGTTGAAAACCAATATTTCAATGAGGAAGGGAAATGTATATCAAAAGCTAAAAAAAAAACCTCATATACAGGTACTTCCAAAAATCAATCCTTATGGTCTCCTAAAAATGCAGAATTTTTAAAGTGCCATAGTAACTTTAAAAGCGATTTTATAGAATTGTCTTTCTTAGTTTTTCATATAAAATGGGTTAGCATTATTAAAATTTTGGTTTTCAGCATTTTAGTATTTAGTTTTTCGTCCTCGAACCGTCACCTTCAAATGATTTTTTCTGGAAAACGATTAATCCTACAGTATTACAACAAGAGGACCTTTTTTTATGTATTTTGACCTGAGGAATCATGTTTCAATAATAAAATTACAAAAAAGTTACACAGAAAAAAGTTTCGGACAAAAAACCGATAAGAACCCTTCGTTTCGCACATCCCTGGTTAAAAAAAGTACATGAAAATAACATACGAAAATAGGCCTTATTAAGATTAGTTTACATACAAAACCTCGTTGCTATATCTCAAAGTTTTCCTGAGATAATAAATAAAAACCTTCTTTAGGTCCCCAACATTGGAGGACTGTAGATCCGTCAATAATCATTTTCGGACCCATGTCCATAGAAACTTTTTTTCTTATTTGCATCAGAAGAATTGGCTCCCGACGTATATATATATTTTTTTTTTGTAGAGATTTAAACAACCTGGCTTTAATTTGGACTACATTTTTTTTCATCTTTAACGTTTTTCGATTTTTAGATTTTTATTTAGAAGCCCAAAATACATTGAAATAGCATAGTAACAAGATTTTTCCTGAGATTTGTCTAGTTAAAAAAAAATTAGGGGTTGGAAACATAAAGTTAAAATTTGAAAAGAACCACGGTGAGCTAGTAGGAAAAACAAGTAGTGAAATATTTTAGGTTAGTTTGACTTTCAAGAAGCTTTTCTCTCAATGCTGAGATATCACCAGAAAGCTCCAATTATTTAAGGTTATGTGACTTTTTCTATATACAGATATCTGCAGATTATAAAAACAAGATAAATCATAACAAGCCGTGAAGATATGTAATGCTACGCATTTCATTATATACTATTCACAGTAAATGATATAATATTATTGTATTTTCCCAAATACCTAAACAAAAATAATTTTCAGAAAAAATAGTTAAAAAAAACATTTTTTTTAAGATCTTTTATGAAAAACGAAAAAAAAATAAAAAAATATATAATTTTTTTTCTAAATTATTCAATTTTTTTAAATCCAAATTGTTTTTGCGGAAACCGAAAAAATAAAAAAAATAATAAAAATATTTTACATTTTTTTTATTTATTTTTTTTTTTTCAAAAAAAAAAATCCAAAAAATTTTTAATTATTTTTAATTTTCTTTTTGCGAAAAACAAAAAAAAATATTTTTTTTTCGTAAATTATAGTTTTTTATATATTTTTTTAACTTTTTTGTTTTTGGGAGCATTACTTTTAAAGTTGGTAGAATTGATCCTTATAATAAAAGTATTTTTTTTTTGAGAAAGTTACGTTAATTAAAATTTTCTTTTAGCTTTTTTTTCGATTTTTTTAAAAGTTTAACCTCTAATAATTTTGTTGTTGTTGGGATTACTTTCAAAAAACAATGGGACCTTCCCCTCATAAACTTGAATTTTCCTGAAAATTTTAAGTCGATCGGATTATTCGTTCTTGAGTTATCGTGTTTAAAAAAATCGTGAAATCGGACGGACGGAACGACAGACGGACGGACAGACGGAAGTTAAAAAAAGCTAATTGTTTTTTCCAATAATTTTTTGTCAAGGACGAATTTTTAATCTTTTTGAAAATTCGAAACTACCGTAAAATATTATTCTAGCGTAGGTGCTGTGAATAATATAATAATAAATTTTAATATGTATATCTTTATTAAAGATTCGATTTTATAATTTATTTAAATACTGTATCAAGTAACAAGGGAGATTCTAGAGCATGACTTCATTATCACATAATACTGCTTGGAGTTGATTGTAACTCGGGCTAGTATCAGAGATTATAGGTTCAAGTCCCACTTCGGTTTAGTTATGTCTATTATTAGAGGTCGGCTATACGAGCCCAAAAAAGTAAACTGTTTCGGATTCATCAGAGGTAAATTTAAATCTTTGGCTAGGGTGTAAGGATTAAGTAAATGCCATTTTTTTTAAATGGGTTACGATTTCAGGGGAAGCCGAGCAAAATAGTGGGGGCACACAGTAGGACATAGCGGCCAAAAATACTGAATTATATAATTTGAAAGTTACTCTTTTCAAATATTGTCTTGTGTATTTTGATTAAGCGCATTCTAATGTATATAAAATTTGTATTTTCAATATTTTATTTTATATGTACTATTTTAATTTTATCTTTAAAAACCACCTAAAAAAATGATATTCTCAGGTAAAAATTAACCAGTTTTTGAAGCTTAATCATTTGATAAAACCATACCTCAACCCCCTCCCCCTACTTAGCCCTTACTTTAATTTAAATAGCACCCCTATATTTTTTGCTTGTTTTGGATAGATCTTGAGCTTGCAAATACAATACTATTTTTATGTTTTAAAAGTGGTGAAAACCATTTAAATACAACCCCCTGATTTTAACTATATTTGGCACCGGTTTACCCGAAAACTAAGAGGTAATCAATTTCTACAAAAAGCAGTTTAAACAATACAATAATATCTATAAAAAGTAGCCCAAAATTAAATCCACCCCTACACCCCCTCCCAAAACTTAACCCCAACTTTTTTTAAATAGCAGCGTCTCAGATAAGACTCTATTGAGCACACATGAGTCTCATACTGCACTCACTGTGCGCTCATTTTGTTATCTGGGTATAGGTACATCATTTTCTAAAATTAAGACAGTGAGAAAGCAAGTGATTCTCCCATATATTTATATAAGCTATAGCTCTGAGACAAAAAAAATTTCAAACAACAAATATCGCGCAATCCTAATGAGTGAAGAATTTTTTTTTGAATTTTATTGTTTTTTTTTTGGTCCACGGACTTTCCGACTAAACCACTATATGGATCGGATAGATTGTTTATTCAGCTTTAATTGGATTTTTTGTAAGCTTTGATACGACCATTTCTCGCTGAGCTATCGGACTTTGAATGGAAATGGATCATTTTGTCTTGGATCATCGATATCTCAGCAACCAGTGGTCCCACAGAGAATTAAAGATGGGTTTCAGAAACTTAAATAAATTCTCTGCAAGGTTTGGTCATCGATTTTTAATTTTCCATTCTTAACATGATTTTGAAAAATGGCCAAAAAATGGGCTTATGGATTTTTTTTGGAAAATCATGCGCTGAATTAAGAATATTGCGAAAACGACTAATGTTAAGTGTGCCTTTTACAGCTCAATATACCCACAAAAACACTACAAAGTTTCAATTCGATCCATCCAGCCGTTGTTTTGTTTCATTCGATTGAATTTTTGAAAAAATTAAAGGATCACGTTTTTTCTCTTAAACGCTGATAATCTCTAAAAAAAACGGAAAAAAAATTGTCTCGATTTTTTTCACATTTTTATCGCGACCAGAGTTTAAAGTTACCACAAAAAAAATAAAAAAAGAAAAATGTTTTTTTGATTCCCGGAAATTTCAAAAAAACCGCCGGCAAAGCGTTAGCTAAAGCGTATCTACCACGTGGAGGTCGCACTGTCGGATTTACGCTTTTTTCACACGTGTGTGCGTCCCCTATCCAATATAAAAAAACAACTGAAATGTTTAATGTTTTTTATTAGGTTAAGTAAACAAGGAAAAAGGTAACAAAAATAAAAATGCCTTCTCATAAAAATTCGGCAGTCTTTAAGCGGTTCCTTTGATATAACCGCCAATGTGTAACGCGCCCTTTTTACTTAGATGTTACCGCAAATTTTAGTTACGATTTTTATTTTTAATTAATTATTTTTAAAAATGTTGAACATTAACAGTGCTTTTTTATTCGACTGCGTGGGGCCCCCTAAAGGCCGGGCCCCCTCTGCACCGCACCCCCTGCACGCCCGGTAGTTACGCCATTGGTTCAAAAAAAAGTATCGTAAAATAATTTCCGGAAAGTGGAATTGGGCTCGAAATTCAACTTTTTTTTTAATTTAATTAAAAGTTGGTCAGCAGAATCGCGAAATGCAGTAGCGAAATGGCGTTGGAAATCATAAGAGATTGTTAAGATAAATTTTCTGAAGTAAATCAAAAAAAAAAATGGAAAACATTCAAAAAAATTTTCAATTTTTTTTTTTTTAATTTTAAGAACAACTTTTTTTTTGTCGTAACTTTAAACGCTGGTCGCGATAAAAATATGAAAAAAAATCGAGAGAATTTTTTTTCGTATTTTTAGAGATTACACTAGGCAACACGGTTTCTTGCCCCGATTGGAGTCATATGTTTTTTAACTAATTTTGGGTCGCTGAAACCGAATCTGGCCTCAGAATATTTCTATTACTAAGTTTTCTGAGAAAAATAAGATAAAATTGTTAAAAAATCATTATTTTATCCCTCTTTTGTTCTAAAATCATGGGAGACAAAAATATTCCAAGGACAAATTTGGATTCGGCGACTCAATATTAGTTAAAAAATACCCAACTTAAAACATAGAAACTTTAAATTCATAGGTAGAATAAATAGGGATATTATGAAAAAAAAATATTAAAAAAAAAATGGATAATGTGACAAAACTAAGTAGGGGTGGAGGGTAAGAAGAAGGGTGCATAAGGACAAGCTTATCGCCACGTACTCATGCTAAAAATTGTCAAAAATCATTACTAGGGGGTCAAAAATGAACTAAAAAAATTTTGCGTATTATGGTTCTTATGTAATAAAGTAACATTTTTATAATGTAGAACCATTAAAAAAAAAACAAAAAAACACAATTGTTTTGTAAATTATTTTTAAATTGGCATAATTGCATGTACTAAAATATAAAAAATAAGACGTGCTGAATTTTTTTTAAGGTCAAATTTGGATTTTGCGCCTTTAAATTGATAAGAAAAATATATTTTTTGGGCTCGGGAAAAAAGTTTACACTGTGTACTTTAATTTTATATCTTTTTCATTTATTTACTTTTTAGGAACAAATTAAGCAAAATAAAAAAATATTTGTATAAATATTTTGGTAGAGAATTTTATAATCTATAAATTAAGTTCTATAAAGTTTTTTAAAAAAAATTGATAGTTTTGCCACAAATGAGCAATTAAGTAAACTCTGCACTTTCATTTCAACCTTTTTATTTTTTTTTCGCGTGACAGTAGGTTCTTGACATATAGATTTTTGAATTCCTCGTTTTTTTTTTTAATATACACTAAATTGTAAAAATTCTACTCTTTTTTTAAAGATTTTGAAAAAACACCTCATTATTACCTGAACTTATATCTCAAAAATGTTAGGTGCTGAAATTTTTCTAAGGTCAGATTCGGATTCTACGCCCTCGAATTAGTAAGAAAAATTTACTTTCCGATCGGGGCAAAAAAAAAGTTGCGATTTGTTGCCTAGTGTTATTAGCGTTTAAGAGAAAAACGTGATCCTTTAATTTTTTCAAAAATTCAATCAAATGACACAAAACAACGGCTGGATGGATCCAATTGAAACTTTGTAGGGCTTTTGTGGGTATATTGAGCTGTAAAAGGCACACTTAACATTAGTCGTTTTCGCAATATTCTTAATTCAGGGCGTGATTTTCCAAAAAACCTCCAAAAACCCATTTTTTCGCGATTTTTCAAAATCATGTTAAGAATGGAAAATATAAAAAATACGATGGCCAAACCTTGTAGAGAATTTATTCAAGTTTCTGAAACCCATCTTCAATTCTCTGTGGGACCACTGATTGCTGAGATATCGATGACCCAAGACAAAATTATCCATTTCCATTCTAAGTCCGATAGCTCAGCGAGAAATGGTCGTATCAAAGCTTACAAAAAATCCAATTAAAGTTGAATAAACAACCTATCTGATCCATATAGTGGTTTAGTCGGAAAAAAATTTTTAAAGTCCGTGGACCAAAAAAAAACAAAAAAAATCAAAAATTTTGCGCGATACTTGTTGTTCGAAAAAATTTTGTCCTAAATCTCAAAACTAGAGACTTCAAGCTTCAAATTGCTTTTTTTATGACTCCTATACGTCTATTTTTCACAAAGATACAGCCATCTGAAAAAAATTTGGATTTTTTTTTATCCTTTAATTGTTTGTCCTAGTGTAGCAATTTTCAAACTTTTCTGAAAAATATTGTATTTTTTCACATTTTCCCTTCTTGCCCCACGCCAATGTTTATCAAAAACAAACCTGAGCTATATGCCAATATTTATAATGTGAATGTTTTGATTGTTTTGTTATGGGAGATTAGCTCAGCGGTCTAAGGCATCGATATAGCATTGACACTGAGCTAATTATCGTGAGTTCAAACCTCACTGGCGCCGATTGCCTTTTTCAGTTAATTAATAATTGAAGTTTGGCGAAGGCGTACTACCTAGATATATTGGTTCGAAAGACAAGAAGAATAGTTCGAGGTTAAAAATAAACAAACAAAAAAATAAACAAACAAACAGCTCATCTAGTGAACAGTTAATCTAGTGAAAATAAAAACGTTAATGCGCATGGGTAATAAATAATATTTTTTTTTACTTCTTAAGAGTTCCTCCGGAGTTTCTTGGAGTTCCTCCAGAGTTCCTAGGAGTTCCTCCGAGTTCCTCCTGAGTTCCTTTGGCTTGTACAAAATATTTCCTCGCGGCCCTTGGGGAGAGGTGTACGCTGAAAAGCCAAATAGCATTGAAGAACTTCAAATTAAATATATATTTATATAAAAGATATAACTTCCTACCAAACAATTATGGTCTATTTATAAAACAAGGAATACTAAAATTATTTAAAATTATATAATTAAAATTAAAAAAGGTAATCTAGTAAATTTTTATCATACATAAAGTAAAATAACATATAAAAGGTTTTATGTGGAACTGATTTAATAAGTGAAGCGTATATAAGTGACTTTTAAGAATTTGGACTAAAAATTTGATAGTGTTTATGGCAATGTCTTTGAGTATTTTTTTAGGGATTCTTAAAAATTTAACGAAACAAACAACAAATTTGGATATTGTTCCCCGAGCCCCTATAAATAAACCATGATTTTCTATTTCTTTTATATTATATTTTACTTTAAAATAATTTATTGTCCCTTTATAAATATTCTGCTTTTCTAGATTTACTTCTTGAGGCTGTTCTTTACTTTTCTCAAACCGAATTGTTGGGTCAATAATAAATGCTTCGTTGGCTTTTCTATCAATTGCTATAATATCGATTCTTTTGTTGCTTTCGTCATCAGCTAAGCAATGAACTTCTTCATATACTTCATAATTGGATTTTAAAGCATCAGTAATACTATTCCTGATAAAATTATGCCTCGTATTTCACAGAAGGTTTCCGTAAGGACACGAACCCAAAACATGAGGTAAGGTTTCTATCTCAGCACAGTGTCTACACTGGTATTCATTTAGGGAGCGCCCCGGTATACCTCTAACGTTGAAGACATAACCAACCATCTTAACAGCTTCTTTCCATTCGCATGATGATATGAGTTCTAATCCATTTATTAGCTGGTGTATATTCGTCGAAGAGACAAACGCCACATCCTTTTTGTTTAAGATTCTGCCATTTAGTAAATTCATTTTCTCTTAAAATTTCTCTTATTTTCTTTCCAGTTAGCGACGCAACGTTCATATTTAAATGATTAATTTTCAGTTTTTCTAGACAACTTTCCAAATCTTTTTCAATTGGCCGAATAATTTACGATTTTATTGTTAATAGATTTTAATTTTTTGCAAGAGTTAAAAGATTGAATGAAAGCTTCCCATGATGCCTTAAAAACTTCTAAGCCTTTAACTTTTGGGAAGCTATATATCATGCTGTCTGGTGTATCGGATGGTATCTCCAAAATCTCTTTTAAGGCAGATTTGATCATTTTATCAATGTCATTCAGAAAATTTAAGGAAAGTTTTTTCATGGGTGTAGACTGAAAGGAATATACCAAAGAAGGCCAAATTGAATAATTTAATATGCTAAATTTCTGATTACTTTTCAAAAGAGAAGAAGCTGTTTAATTTCGTTTTTAATTCGTTGATGATTGTTTCATTATTAAGTACAATTTCGTCTTTAAATGTTAAGGCTAAATACTTAATTTTTTCCTCCACGGTTATGCATTTTATAGGAAGATTTTTTGATGTAGATATTTGACCATTTTTAATATTAACAGCAAAACACTTATCTTCATTTAACATTAAACCAATTTCAGCTAATTTTTCTATGGCCATAGTGTAAAGAATAAGGGCACTTTCTTCGTCTTTAGCAACAAGAACTATGTCATCAGCAAAACCCATAACAGTCGTTTCAGGTAAATCATCTGAAAGTTTATAACCATACATTCTAGTGATTTATATTTCAGATAATTCCTCAGTTGACGCGTTGTACAGACATTGGTGCACCTTGCATTAGTCCCCTTCTTATTTGAATTAATTATGTTTTACCGTTTACTGTTTCAATTTGTGTTGTGTTATTTATTTTAAATCAATTAACATATTTTTTAGTTTTTGTGGTATTGGGGATGTTTTTATACATGCCTTTAAATGGTTTTGTCCAATATTGTCATAAGCTTTTCTTACATTCAAAAAAAGAATTGTTACATTGGATTTTTTATTTTTTGCATCTTTTAAAATTCCGTTTAAAATCGATGTATTGATAAGGGTCCCTTATCAATACTGAAATAAATCCCCTTTAATTTGGATTAAAGCTTAAATAAGATTTGACTTGTTTTTGAATAATTTTCTGGAATAATCTTCTTATTACTAAACAAATGGAAATTGGACGCCAATTATTTAACTTTAACTCATTACCTCCTTTAAATAAAAGAATACTTCTTGCCTGCCTAAAACAATCAGGATTTTTTTCAAATTTTAATATTGAATTCATAACAGATATACCAAAATGGTTTTAATATTTTTTATATTTAAAAACCCGAACATTAATTTTATCAGCACCACAAGCAGTATCAACTTTTATTTGTTTCAGCGACGCTTCTAAATCTTTAATACTAATGGTACTATTGAAATATTTATTCATATTTTGCTTTTCTTCTTTTGTTAATTTTGATTTGTAATTGTCTCTAACTTTATTATTTTCTTTGGACCAAACATTACTAAAATGATTAAAGATTTGATCAACTTGAACTTTAAATCTTTCTGGTTTTTGATCTGTTACCATTCTTATTGCTCTCTTCTGTAATTAGTCATATTTTTCTCTTCTTCTTTCGCGATCTTTCTTTTTCTTTTCTAGGATTTCTACTTTCTTTATAGGTTCTATTTTGGGGATATGTTTTACCTTTTCTTCTTAGTTCCTAAAATTTGGTTGCTGGGTGCTTAGGGCCTGAAAGCTTTGGAATAACCTCATTTTTTAGAAAATCAACAAAATCTTTAACCTTTTAATTAAAATCTGGCCAGTCTTCGGTATTTGATGAAAAGTAATGTAGCCACTTCAATAAATCTTCATCATTTTTGTTTTGGGGCAAAATAGAATCAGGTAAGGAATCGTTTTCGCCAGGACGATTACCACTGTTATAATTGGATGCTAGTTTCTCTCGATGTTGTTTAGGATGTGATTTACAGATATGTATTTGAATATTGACCATTAATTTACCACATAAATTGCATTTTGTTAAATTTTCTTTATTTACAAGATTTTTATTTTTACTGGATTTTTTGATATTTGTAAATCCTGATTAGAAGGATGCATTCTACTAATATGAATTTTTAACCCATTTTCATTTTTAAATTTTTTTTTACATATTTTACATTTAACTCTTCCTGTTTTTAGCTGATTTGTGTTCTGTGTTAACTTGTTGTTCGTTGAATTTAAGTTGGACGATCCAGCATTGAGTAAATCGCTCTCATTAACCTTCCATTCTAAAATTTTCTTTGCCGTTTTACCACTATTTGGGTATTTAAAGGGCAAATATTAATCGTCGGATGACACTGACATTATATTATTTGCTTCAATTATTGCCTCATAAAGCTTTTTTTCATCTTCCTTTTCTTCGAGCATATCTTCATCCACATTTTCTTCACCATCCTTTTCTTCTAGTTTTTGTTTTTGCCTTTTTCTGGTTCTTAACTTATTCTTCGAATCTTCTGGCATTTTTGACAAAAATGTCAATAATTTAAAAAAAAATCAGAAAAATGGTAATAAAATGTATTCTATTCTTAAATCACAAATTATACTTTTGACTTTCCACTAAAAACTTTTAAACATTTTATTTTAAATTTAATTTTAGCTAAATATCAACAAAAAAAACTTGACTTTGACTTTAATAATTAAGCATGTCAAAGAGTGTCCCCAGAAAGTATTAGGACGGCATGTACAAGAGAACTTTTATATAGATATGAAATATGCCAAATTCAAAATGGTGAAAACTTCGAGCACATACTTTAATTTTAATACTTTTGGTTACAGTAGGTTGGGCTAAATGTGACACGCAGGGTAATTGTGATATGTTCTGTTATAAATTATAACTTATAATTCTTCTAAACAAGTTCAAATCCAATCGAAATTTTACGCGCAATATTTAATACTGTCAAAAACGTAATGCCAGGGTTGGATTGGATCTAAACTAGTTTAGAAGAATTATAACAGTACATGTCACAAAAAGTTCAAACCTACTGTATATTAAAATTTGATATAATTTGTATAATAATAAAAACTTTTCTATTTATACAACAAAAAGCAAGTTTTTTTATTTTTGGCTACAAGTTCTATCTAAAACAACCAAAACATATGGAGGTACTATTAAAAAAAATGAAGTGAGTTGAGGGAGGGGTTTGAGGATAGATTTTATTTTTTGATACTTTTTATAGATATTATTGCATTGTTTAAACTGGTTTTTGCAGAAATTGATTATTTCTTTACTACTTTACTTTTCGAGTAAACTGGTGCCAAATATAGTTAAAATCAGGGGGTTGTATTTAAATGGTTTTTAAAACTTTTAAAACATAAAAAGGCTAGTATAATACACCTCTGTATTTGCAAGCTCAAGGTCTATCTAAAATAAGCCAAAAAATATAGGGGTGCTATTAAAAAATAAATTTAGGGGTAAATTGGGGAGGGGTGGATTTTAATTTTGACTAATTTTTATAGATATTGTCTTCCCATTTAAGGTGCTTTTTGCAAAATTTTCATTATCTCTTTTAGTTTTCGAGAAAATAGCTGGGAAAATAGAGTTGGGACACCCTGTTACAAAAAAAACACAGAGATAAAACTTATCACAGCTAATTTTTATAACAAAGTAATACAATTTTTACTAATTTTATATTAAAAAGTTGTCTTTTATTTAAATGTTCTTCCGCCATCTCCCCACAGTGGGTTATTTGACCCATAAAGTTGGACAAAAATATTTTAAAGGTTTTTCGTGCTCTATTTCTTATGAAGTATGTTAAAAATGATGCATAGGCAATTTTAAGGTGATAATGGTCTTAGAATCATAATGTTCTATGTCCATTTGTGTTATAATATTTAATTTTTTTATAAGTTATAGAGTTGTTTTATTAAAAGTAATGGTAAAAAGTAATTTTATTATTATTTTCTAATATGTATTTAATCCTATTTTTACAATATTTTTTCAAAAAATAGGCTATAATGAAAAAAAAATTGGGAGAATTCGTTAAAAAGGAAATAAAAAGTAATAAAATCCTAAAATAAAAATATTTACTAAATAAATAACTACATACCTAAATACACACTATTTTTTAAGAAGCTTAAGCAAAAAGTATACTACACAGATAGGCTTTCCCATTTTCCGCAGTTCCCCGTACCGACGGGTTGGATTTTTATATTTTCAGAATCAGTTGCAAATACCTCGGAAAACCTTATACCGGGTGTTTCAGGAAAGTGGTTCACCCCCCTTAACTTTTTTACTTTTTTATGTACGGTCGTGGAATTTGAAGGAGCTATATTATGTATAATTAAGGTTTTTTTGACATGGTTAGACATTTTTTGGCACTTCCGTTTTCACCGGAAATAAATCGAACTTTTGATTTTTAAATGGAACACCCTCTATATTTTTACATATTTTGATTCAGAAATAAATTCTGAGAACAAGCAATTTTTGACAGGTCATGTAATTTTTTATTTTAATTTTTATTTTAAATCTAGAGTGCCTTAAATTAGCTCATTAGCTAGTATCTTCAGAAAAATACAATTTTGATTTTTTTGCCAAAACTCTAAATGTGGTGGTCTCTTAAAGGTTTGAAAATTATTCTTTGGTCTTTAAGTAATTTTTTTCAAATGGAACGGGGGTGGCTCATTTAGCTAAAATGACAGAGAATTTTCTTGCGAACATTTTGATATCACACATGAATAGTTTAGTTGGACAACTTGGCATTAAAACACAAAAGATATAAATTAAAGATTTAAATAAAAAATGACATAACCTATCAAAATTTGACAAGTGACAGAATTGATTTCTGAATCAAAACATGTAAAAATATACAGGGTGTTCTATTTAAAAATCGAAAGTTCGATTCAATTACGGCGAAACCGGAAGTGTCAAAAAATTCTAACTATGTCAAAAAATCTTAAATTATACATAATATAGATATGGCCAATTTCAAGATCCTACCTAGCAAAGTAAAAAAATTAAAAGGGGTGAACCACCTTCTAGAAACACCCGGTATATCAATGTTCACGAAAATATTGTAAACATTTGTATTTTTTCTTCTTGTCCCACCTAAATGTTAACCAGAAACTATCACTGACAACTTTTGGTAACAAACCTGTATGAAATTTTGTCTCTAGCTCAAAGCGTTCTTGAGTTATGGTGCTTACACTTGTAAGTTATAAGGCTTCCCGGGCACTCTCACCAACCAACCAACCGGCAAAAAAAAGTAGACGGACTTTCTTTGCTAGAATCTTTTTTTTCGACACAAAAAGCCATAAAACGCAAAAATAAAAAACAAAATTTTTAAAGTTTTTGCTTTCTAAATTTTTTAAAATTTTAAAATGGCAAAGCAAAAAGGATTTTTTTTTCATTTTTTTTTTGGTTATTACATTCAAAATCCGAAACAGGAAAAAAAGAA
>CAUEHQ010000601.1:37736-102235 GCA_958510825.1 Brachypterus glaber
TTTTTATATTGCACAATTAGACCGGCAAATATCTTTAATTACACTTTGAAATTTTAGGCTATGCAGTAGGGTGGTCGCGAAAATTCAAATTGAATATACACAAAAATTTGTTGCCCTTTATGGTAATATGAATTATCCAAAATTTAAAGTCAATCGAAATACGTTAAGGCACCGCACAGTGGTCCCAAAGTTTTTAAACTTACCCATTTTACGAGCTTCTTTAATTTTAAATTTATAAATTAGCAGATTTTGAAATCTTAAACTTTTATCAACTAAAATTGTTGCCTAATTTGTGACTATTGCTTACATAAAATTTAAGGTGGATCACAAGTGGTTTAGAGTTGGCACAAGAACCTTAAACCTCAAAAATTCCATAATTTTACTAGCTTTTTTATCCATTTTCTACCCTTGTATCCACAAGGTGTAAAAATGTTAACAGGCCTTAGTCTGAAATTGTAGACCTATACATGTATATTATATAATATACATTTGCATATTATGCAAAATTTTAGGAGAATCGGAAAAAGTTAGGAGTTCGCGAAAGAGCCGTAAATGTTTAAAAATGGACGATTTTAATTTTTTTTATACTTTAAAATTAAACAAATATATATGAGAGTTTAAGAAATACAGATATTTTTAGTTTTTTTATGCTCTTGTTCATGTTGTATTTTTTTTTTAGTTTTTATTTAACTTAAATTTCTAGTTTGTTAGTTTGTCACTATGTTAGTTTGTTTGTTTGTTAAGCAGGTCACCTTAGGTTAATGATAGAAAGCTGAAATTTGGTATAGTTATTTATCTTCGAAGATAATACAATATAATAAAATAAAATAATTCCCCCAACCCACCCCCCCCCCTTGTTAGGGGAGGTATACCTCTTTTTCAATTCTCTCCAAACCAATATGTTTATGGAAATTTTGTACTAAAGGTTTTTGCACTCACTAGAACTGAATATAATATTTTAAAAAATGTCCCCCACCCCGTAGGGGCAATTTAAATAAGGTAAGTGCAGGTTTTATGCCCATGCTAACGTATAATTGCTGATAAAAATTAAAGGAGAAAACTTCAAAACAAAATAATACCTATAGAGCCCAGATTACTTATTTATGCTTAAGTTATTAAAGAAAAACATGAGAAAAGTTTTAAAAAATAAAAAATATGGGCTGTTTAAAAAAATGTATCAATTGGCCATATTACCAACACGGTGCTGGTAATATGGCCACATATAAAATAAATCATATTTTTCTAAATATTATCAAGTTAAGTATTTATATATGCTTGTTTTTATTGCCTTTTATTATATAAAATTTAAAAAAATTGAAATGTTAAATATAAACTATACACTTTATAAAAAAAACAATTAATGGCAATAGGTAAAGTAAAACATACTTGATAAATATTTTATACTAGCTATTTTTTTAAATTATTCACAATCTGAATAAAAATGGTCCTTCGTAATTTTCTGTTAGTCTAACACAATATTTATGTAAATAAACGTAACATCTATCACCGAGCCTCATAGCCTCCTGCAGGAAGCATGCTTATTGCCATGGCCATATTACTATACACACAAACTGGCCATATTACTCTACATTGTAATGTAGAAGATTTCCTAAATTTTTGTTAAAGTTACGTTTACTGACTGAACTTCTATATAGACCAACTGATAAACAGGAAGTTTTGCTATAATAAAATATAAATAAAATTTAAAGTACTTACCGTAATCAAATGTTATGAATTTTCAAAATATTAAAATTTTTATATAATCGTTTACCAACGAAAAGAAAATCACTAAAATCGTTGCAGAATTAAAGCCATTAATAGTGGTGCGATCTAGCGCTTGCCCTAGGAATCTTGTTAGAAACACTAACTTAAAATACTGTAATCAAAATTTTTTCATTCTTACTTTTTGAAATGTGGCAAATTGGCCATAATAAATACATGGCCATAATACCTGCAACCACCTTATTTATAAAGAGTCGTTTAAAAAATATATTCTATTTTTTATCCCTAAACTGGATTCTAGTTAAGCACTTATATCACTTTCAGATTTCTAGTTTATATACATTATAATGTATAATTATATACCTGGCGACACAAGAAGTATTGCCTACTAATTATTTCCGTAACTTTAAAAGATAACTTTTTTAAAATTTATAGAGCTTGTATGAACCGTAAATACCTCGATTTTGGCATCGTCGTTACAAAAAATATCAATTCCGGTCTTAGCGGAAGTGATACCAACTTTTTATTTTTAAAGGGAACCCTACATATTTGCTTACATTTTCAGATTCGGCTTTAAATTCTCTTTTCTTTGATAACAAGTCGATATTTGCATTAAAGATGGCGCCACAGAAGTCATTTTTCATAAAAACAACATAGCGGTTCTATGACGTCCATATCCGAGTATTTCTGAAACTTGACATTTTAAATCTTTTAGCAGTGGGCTAAGAATTTACTGTTCATCTGAAACTGATTTTCTTTTGTTTTTATGAAAATTACGTTATTTTATTATATTATATTGTATTGTCTTCGAAGATAAATAACTATACCAAATTTCAGCTTTCTATCATTTTCTATAATTAATCTAACAAACAAACTAACTAACAAACTAACATAGTAACAAACTAACAAACAAAAATAAAACATGGATGAGAGCAAAAAAAAACAAAATATTTGTATGTCTTAAACTCTTATATACAGGGTGTTCCGTGAGGAAAGGGAAATATTTTAAGGATGTATTCTAGAGGTCAAAATAAGAAAAAAGTTCTTATAAACAAATGTCCAAAAACGACTCGTAAGGGAGCTACGCCCCTTCAAAGGGGTCCCAAAATTTCGATTTTTTATTAATAACTTCGGAACCCTTTGTGTTATAGCATCGAGGTTTAGCACGTGATCTATGCTTTATAAAGCCTATCAGCCAATGGTATTTGCATGTAGTTACTTTAACCAGGGGCGTCCGTAATGGGGGGTCTTATCACTTTTTTGCCCAAAACTTCTTCTGCTCAACTTTTTTGTGGGTTTATTTTTAGAATATTATAACCAAGGTAAAAACACATAAAAAAGGTACTCTTGTTGTAATACCATAGGATTAACTGTTTTCGAAAAATATACAATTAAAGGCAAACTTACACCTTTCTAGAACCAAAAATTAAAACTAAAATGTTAAAAAACCAGAATTTTAATTTTGCAGTGTGATTCTAAATCAAAAGCTAAGAAAAAAAGTTTTATACATGCAGGTTCAAAAATCGATTTTAAAGGTAACATCGCCCTTCAAAAATTTTGGAGACCTTAACTCCTTTAGCATTGATTTTTGGAATTACCTGTATACAAACTTTTTTTCTTAGTTTTTGGTGTACAGTTAACCTACTCATAGCTGAGAGGTTAAATTAAATGCTGCGACCAAAGGGAGGTAGTACAATGGGCCCAGCTAAGTGGCCTAAGTGCGTGTAGATAGCTACCCTCCACCCTAATAACCATAACCCAACCTACTCCATTGAAATTTTGGTTTTCAACAATTTGGTGTTTAATTTTTGGTTCTTGAAACTTGTAATTTTGCCTTTAATTGTATTTTTCTCGAAAACGGTTAACCCTAAAGTATTTTAGCAAGAGTACCTTTTTAATGTGTTTTTTCCTAAAGAATACTATTCCAATAATAAACCCACAAAAAACTTTAACAGAAAAAGGTTTGGGGCAAAAAAGTGATCAGACCCCTCTTGTCGCACGCCCCTGGTTTAAGTGACTACATGCAAATACCATTGGCTAATAGGCCTTATTAAGAATAGATCACATGCAAAATCTTGTTGCTATAACACAAAGGGTTTCTAAGTTATTAATTAAAAATTAAATTTTTGGTACCCCATTTGAAGGGGCGTAGCTCCCTTATGAGCCGTTTGTGGACATATGTTTATGGGAACTTTTTTTCTTATTTTGACCTATAGAACATATTCTTTAAATATTTCCCTTTCCTCATGGAACACCCTGTATATTTGTTTAATTTTAAATTTAAAAAAAAATAAAATCGTCCATTTTTAATCATTTACGGCTCTTGCGCGACCTCCTAACTTTTTCCGATTCTCCTAAAATTTTGCATATATAATATACATGTATAGGTCTACAATTTAAGACTAGAGCCCGTTAACATTTTTACACCTTGTGGATAAAAGGGTAGAAAATGGATAAAAAAGCTAGTAAAATTATGGATTTTTTGAGGTTTAAGGTTCTTGTGCCAACTCTAAACGACTTGTGACCCACCTTAAATTTTACATAAGCAATAATCACAAATTAGGCAACAATTTTAGTTGATAAAAGTTTAAGATTTCAAAATCTGATAATTTATAAATTTAAAATTAAAGAAGCTCGTAAAATGGGTAAGTTTAAAAACTTTAGGACCACTGTGCGGTGCCTTAACGTATTTCGATTGACTTCAAATTTTGGATAATTTATATTACCATAAAGGGCAACAAATTTTTGTGTAGGTAGCATTTGTATATTCAATTTGAATTTTCGCGACCACCCTACTATGCAGTCTTCAGCTGACACGCAGAATCCTTGTAAGGAACGTTAATAAAAGTTCGCTTAATTAACTCAGATATCAGGTTTTTTATTCATAACTAAAAGTTACTGATCCCTTGTTTAAAACAAATAATGAAAAAACAGCTTCGTGCCATGGTATGCGGGAAGGGGTTAATTATATGCTTTTCGTTATCGCTTATAACTTAGGTATTTTTAAAGAGAGATTCATTAACTTTTTGTCTTTTTCTAAGCTTTAGAGTTCTACAGTTTTAATGCAATGGTCAAAATCCAGTGTCGGACTAAGGGGGGATGGCCAGGCCATTTTTTCACTTTTTTTTTCACGTTTTCTTAGTATTTTACCATGGTAAAAAATGTATTTTGGTGTTAAATTTCTACAATTACTTTATTATCGGTTAATGACTGAACAAAAAATTAAGGGCATACCATGCTTTTTAATAAGACACGAATATTTTTTTTCCTTCAATAAAAAAAAGCCAAGCAAAAGAGTGGGGGCGCTTTGATTTTAGTGATACTTTCCGTTATCGCTTATAACGAGGGCATATTTTAAGAGAGCATCATGAAATTGTGTTCTACTAAGCTTTAGAGTTCTAAAATTATAATTCAAAGCTAAAAGTCCAGGGCGAACTACGGGAGGGCGGCTAGGGGCGATAAAAAATAGAAAATCAGACAACTTCTTATTCACACATTTTTTTTTCTTAGTATTTACCATGAAAAATGTATTTTGGTGTTAAATTTCTAAAATTACTTTATTATTGGCTTTTGATTAAATTTGAAAAAGTCAGAAGCAAAATATCCTTTATAATTAAACACATATATTTTTATATAAATATAATAAATTTAAAAAAATCGAAAAATGCGAGCTTTTTCGAATGCATCTTGGTATCTCTTCAAATTGTGTGCTAAGGATTCCGAAGTACGCAAATGCTACTTTTTTTTTAATTAAATGCGACTTCAGGAGAAAAATAATTGCGCTTTCTTAGTTATGATAGGGAGATGAATTCAAAAAAGTTTTTTAATATATTTGTGTTTAATTATAAAGGATATTATGCCTCTGTTTTTTTCAAATTTAATCAAATGCCAATAATATAATTTTAATTTTTTTTATTTTAGGAATATAACACCAAAATACATTTTTTTATTATGGTAAAATACTAAGAAAACACAACAAAAATGAAAAAAAATGTTCTGATTTTCTATTTGTTATCGGCCCTGGACTTTAAACTTTGCATTATAATTGTAAAACTTTTAAGCTTAGTAGAACACCGTTTCATGATGCTCTCTTAAAATATACATTAAAATCAAAGCGTACCAACTCTTTTGCTTGGCGCCCCCTGAAATAGAATTTACATAAATTTTAAAAAAAAATGGTAACTACGTATTTCGGGATCCTTAAAGCACAATTCAAGGGAATACCGATATTTATCCGAAAAAGTTTACTTTTTTTCAATTTCTCAAAATGTATTTATTTTTTATTTAGGGAAAAAATATTTGTCTTTTATTAAAAAGCATGTTATGGCCTTAATTTTTTGTCAAGTTCAGTCAATAGCCGATAATAAAGTAGTTGTAGTAATTTAACACCAAAATACATTTTTTACCATGGTAAAATACTAAGAAAACACGAAAAAAAGTGAAAAAATGGTCTGCTTTTCGAGTTGTTATCGCCCCTGGCCACCGCCCTTAGTGCGACACTGGATTTTGACCATTACTTTATAACTGTAGAACTCTAAAGCTTTTTCCTAATAAGTTTATGAATATCTCTTAAAAAATGCCCAAGTAATAAGCGATAACGAAAAGCATATAATTAAAACCAAGGCGCCCGGGCGCGCCCCCCCTATTTTGCTAGGCGCCCCCTGACGTTGGAACCAATTAAAAAAAATGTCATTTACGTAATCGTTACATCCTAGCTCACGATTTAAATTTGTTCTCTGATGAATCCGAAAAACTTTACTTTTTTGGGCTCGACCTCTACTATTATCGGCATATGGAACTATGCCGACTAACTTTTAAATGAAATTTCAAAGTGACCGGGAAATTTAAAAGCGACCGCACGCGAGTTCCGCCGAAGACCTTACTTCGGAGGGCAGGTGACTTTACATGATTAAATAGGATGCATTAATTAAAAAAAAATTACCTGCGCTCATGTTGGAGTCCTGGCTAGGTACAGGCTGGGTAGTAGTGTTGACTGTGGAAAAAAATAGTTTATTAAAATCAACAATAAGGGAAAAAAAACGAAAAATTATACAATTTACTAATGACTATTAACAAGGTTTTTAAAGATACCCAGTAAACACAAAACTTCTACAAGATGTTCTCACAACGTTGCATCGAAAAAGTTCAACATATTATAAGACTTCTTGTTTCATTTTTCAGAACGTGCTGGAGAATTACCAATGTCCGCCACGCCAGGAATTCTACAAAACTTTATTTATATATATGCACTTCTCTCAAACTTCGCAAATTACACGTTTTTTTTTTAAGTTTTGCTATACACGGAAAAAAAAAATTATAGCTAGGAGCGCTATAACACACATACCAAGCAAATTATAATCGCTTATTATATAAATACAAGGCTTTCTCTTACAATTATGGCAGTCAGTGTAAAAATTTATATGAAATACTTTAATTGTTTAGTGAATAATAAAATATAACAAATAGTATGGCATTTATAGCTTAAATAGATTTAATTATTGTCCGTGCTAATAATTTTTATAATATAATAAAATTTCTGTAAATTTATAATAGTGCCTGTAATAAATATAATCGTGTCTGTAATATATATAATCGTTTCCAATTTATTTTTAACATTATTAGTTATTGTGTCCCTTATAATCTATAGCTTAAATCACTATAATTTGCCACTGTTACCAAATATCTTATAATGTATAGCGCAGAGCCCACTAATTTCTTTCCGTGTAGGAATGTATAATATATGCATAAATAATTATATACATAGTAATGTCCCGACGTTACTTTTTTATATATTTATATGTAGGGGGAGATACTCATGAATGAGACACTTTTTTTTAAACGGCTGCACTAGTTTACTTTTAATCTTTTATAAGTAATTTTTTTTTTACTTATCATATTTTTGAACAAAAGAACACAGTTTAAGTGCTAAACCTGAATAATATTAATTTTTACCAATACTAAAAGCATTTAAAAAAAAAACTTAACTTGTCCCATTCAAGAACACGGTATTATTGAATGGGACAAGAATAAAAATTGCTATTAAAGAAAACAAATCATAATATAGCTATTATTATCACTATTTTCAATAACAATAAACCTATAATGTCATTTCACAATAAAAAATATAGCTGTTAAAGTGTTATTTTATTTTTTTAACATATAATTTTTAACAATTTATTTGAATAATTTTACCAAACTTTGCTTCATATTTTCTTAAATTAGTATCAAATATTAGTTTAATTTGAGTTCTAACCCAACAAACATTGGTTCGTTGGCCGCCCGTTGGCAAACCCACATTGGGCCTACATACTGAGGAGTCATCAGCAGCCCTAGGGCCGCATACGTCGGGTCAATGTTGGCAAAATGTCATTGGTACTATATTGGCCGCCAGAAGGCCGCTTTAAAGCCAAAGATAATTTCGATCATAAAATCGTACATTGGCCAATCTAAGGCCGAAGTCTTATGCCAACATTGCTCCAATGTAGAAAACATTGGCACGCCAATATTTGGCCAATGGGCTGCCAACGAAACATTGTTTTTTGGGAACTGTTCCAAATTGTTGTATGGGTAGTACACTAGACACTTTCTGTCCTTTAAGAGTGATTTATTATTTAAAAGAGGTAAATAGGAATTAAATATGCAATAATAATTGTCCCATTCAAGGAAACGAAAATTTTCCCATTCAAGAATACTAACAATATTATCAAAAAAAAATAGGATAAAAATATTTAGCTTTATCTGTAATATTCGA
Source organism: Brachypterus glaber (assembly GCA_958510825.1). Taxonomy (NCBI): domain Eukaryota; kingdom Metazoa; phylum Arthropoda; class Insecta; order Coleoptera; family Kateretidae; genus Brachypterus; species Brachypterus glaber. The sequence goes on from CAUEHQ010000601.1 coordinate 46,210, forward strand.
TTACAGTTACCAAAAAAAATCTAGGGGGGGCTCCCTAAAAAAAAGCTTTGTCCCTGACGGTTTTAACCAAAACTTGGCCCCCTACAAGAAAAAATTGTCTCCCATAAAAATACCTTCATGAAAAGAAATCTTTGTCCCTGATGGTTTCTACCAAACTTGCACTTTAAATGCAAATATGGTAATTTTACAGCAAATAAAGTAGGTCATATCTTGCCATCAAAGAAAGTGGTAAATTTAAATCAGTACTGTAAATTCACAGTTATCTGTAAAAATGTGAATTTTTATTTTGGTAATTTTACTGCTATTATTATGGTAATTTTCGGGATTGTCTGTAAAAGTGCTGGGTTTTTGGACCACGTGCATGAATTTTAATGCAAAATTATTGTACCGACAGGAAAAGAGCTAAGATTTTACTAAACCCAGTAATATTGAGGTTAATTTAATAAATATTGTAAATTCACATTCTGACATTGTAAATTTGCTTTAATTATTACAGTTAAAACTACTGTAAGATTGACGGCCTTCAAAAAAAAAATTATATTCAAGAGAAAAAAGCTTTCTCCCTGACGGTTTCAATCAAAACTTGCGCCCCTACATACAAGAAAAAGTCCAAAGGTAGGTGAGTAGGTGACCAGGGGGGGCTCAGCGAAAACGCCAGGTGGGGCTCAAACTAAGGCCTGGGGTGCTTAGCCCCCCTTGGCCCCCTAGTTACGGACCTGTTGGTATATGTTTCATGTTGTTCTAGATTATTACATAAACCAAATTCAAACAATTTCCTTTTGCCTTTCGTCAATAAAATATCTTTCAAAATTATTAAAATATTTACTTTTGACTTGGTAAAACTAACTTTTATTTGTCAAAAACGTGGCTGCCTAAACTTTGCCTTTTTTTATTATTTTTTTAACTGCAACTGTACATGTAGGGCCATCTAAGCATGGTAACAAAAACCAAAAAGCTTAGTTCAGAAACAGGCACTGTCCCATTCAATAATATGTCCCATTCATGGGTATTTCCCCCTACTTCTAATAAACTTCGCAACTTGTAAGTTTTTTGTAATTTCATTGTGGTGGTTTACATTATACCTATGCATCCCAAGAGTTAAAGGGGAAAGCTGTAGACTACATAGTATATTCCCAATGGCAGGCATAGTGGGTCCCATTTCCTAATCCAGTGATGTGCACTAAATTAGCATGACCCGATTAGGCCTTAGCTAAAATTAATATATTACGTTCCTATACTTATCAAAAAAGTAAATGTTATTGCTGGTAGCATTGATTAAGGCCCAGTTTATCAATGTACAGTTAAAACTTTATCTAAAATATAAAGTCTCAGTTAAGAGCAAATTCTGGATTTTGGTTGGAGTTGCTATGGTTGGACCATGGGGGTGACTTTTGGCTTTTTAGTTACATATTTCTAAATGTGATTGTTATTATTTAAATTTTATTTTTTTCATGTGTAATTTTAACTTGTTAATTATTGTATGTAATTTGTTTTCCTTATTTAGACGAAGTTATCAGAAGTGTGAAATTTTTAACCCTAAAAAAGGTAGCAAAAGTCCGCCCCTGATTTTTCTGATAAGTTTTCAAATGTCTGTTAAAATAATTCGATGCATTTAAAGTTTCTAAAATAACCTTTAAAAAAATCGTTAAAAATATTTAAAAAGTTGTTCAAAAAATTTGAATTTTTATTTTTCATCTAAGGGGCAAATATCTCAAACGAGGGGGATCCTAGTCGAAAATTTCCTATTTACTTTTTATTTTATTTTGATGAGATAATAATTTATGCTATTTTGGAAATAATATAAAAATAATATTTTTTTTACGGTCCTCCTGCCTTTGAATTAAAAAAGTGCCTTTTTCTCGGAAACACTTCATTTTATCGAATTTTGTATAGAGTGATTTTTTGATCAAAATTGCTCACAGAATATACAAAGGCAATTAAAAGTCTTAAATTTGTACCCCAAAAAAAACTTAGGAGTTTGGAACCATAACGGAAGTCCTCCCCTGACTTTTCTGATAACTTTTAAAACTTCTGTTAAAATCATTCAATGCAAATTAATTTTCTTAAACAACTTAAAAAATGTCAATAAATATTAAAAAGTAAAAAAGTTATCCAAAAAAAATAATTTTTCTATTTCATCTTGGGGGGGCAAATATCTCAGAGTAGGGGGGGCGTAGTCAAAAATTTTATATGAACTTGTGGCATTATTTTGAGGAGATCTAATTACCCCTAAGAGATTTTGGAAACATTCTGTGACACCCTGTACAGGGTGCTCCTAGATTTTTGGTACACCCTGTATATTGTTATTGAAGACCCTTCATTAAATAAGTTATCAAATTAATAATATTGTGCAATGGATTTAATTTCTTCATTAAATTCCTCACAGAGCTTATTTTTTTGTAGTTAAAAATGAAAAAAATTAGGGTATGGTCGCACATTATGGGTCATATCTTCCACAAATGTCATTTGAGTCGAAATATTTTATAGGGACATACTACTACTAAATACAAGTAAATAGTAAAAAAATAAAAAAATCGAAGATAAGCTATTTTGGGGATACAAAATATAAACTTCCCCGAATTGGTATGGCGGTCCGCTATCTTGAAAATGTCAGAATGGTTAAAAAAATGGATTTTCTAGACCATAATTTGATTTTCTTTACAAATCAATACGTTAAAGTCTATAACTTCAATAGAAATTAGGTTATTACGAATTTATTAACATGGTTGTTTTCCGATTTAAAAAAAAAGCAAAAAATGTCCCACCCTAATATTCGGCAGCCAACGATTTTTTTGCAAAACGCCAATAATGGGGTTATATAAACACTAAATTATGGGGACATGCAAAATTTCAGCAAAATCGGAGAGATGAGTTCCGGATCGAGGGGCTAGTTGACGTGGAAATACTCATATAAAAGATTTATTTTTTTTTTAAATATGGTAGTATACGATGAAATATATAAAAAACGGAAATTTTATTTTTACAGAAATCTTCGACTTTGAAAATTTGTGTAAAAAAATATATAAAAGATACCGGTTTGAAATTTTTGAAGTATGTTATACACATAAATGACTCTATAAATCCGCCAGGAGACAAGCTGTTAAATTGACAGGACAAAATTTATGACGTCATCAAGATACCAGATTTTTTTTAAAAAATCATATTTTCTTACTTTAAATATCTCAAAAAGTACTTGCCCGATTTCATTGTTCTTGGTGTCATTTTAATCATCTACTATTTTTCTACAAAATGTTTTACATAAGTTTAGACTTGTCCTTTTTGGATACAGCAGCATTTGATATTTAATGAAGAAATATTTCAGGAAAAGTTGAGAACAATAAATTCTAAAACAAAGGTAGTACAAAATCCAAAGTCGGTACAATTTTAAAATTTTAAGACGTTTTTTATTACATATTATAAACTTTAAATCCACCGGGAGACAAGCAGTCAAGTGCACAAAAACAAAATTATGACGTCACCAAAATTGCACTTTTCATGCCTAAAAAAGCAAATATTCTTTGATATCTACGAATGTTTTCGACATATTTTAATGATTTTGGTCTTATTTGATTGGTAAATTATTTCTTTACAAATAAGTGTTTAAAGTTGAATCGAGGCTTTCCCGTATATAGCATTAATTAAAGAAATATCTTAAAAATGGGAAAAAATATTTTATGTTTTTACTAAAAAAAGTTTTGGCAAAAAATGTTTGTAATTTAAAAATATATATTTTGATAAAAAGAAAAATTAATTTGGTTGATCAAAAGGGGGCAAAAGGGCATAAAACTGCAAATGACTAAGGGAGTAGAGCCTAAACCATAAAACCTATTAAAAAAAAGTTTTTACAAAAATTGTTTAGAATTGGATCAAAAATTATATTGATATAATACTAAACTAGAAACATTTTGTAGAAAAATAGTAGATAATTAAAATGAGACCAAGAACAATGAAATCGGGCAAGTAGTTTTTGAGAAAGAAGGGTATCGTTTTAAATAGGAGTTTTGGGCTGAATAAGAAAAATTTGTTTTTATTTAAAAAAGTGCAAAATAATGAAAAGATATGATAAAAAACTTGTTATTTGTTATTAAAGAACAAAATGAAAAAAAAAAATTAAAAACTCAAGAATTATTTGTTATCGTAAACCCGACAATATCGCATTATTCTTGCGCTAAATGTGACTATCGTACTGAAAAAAAAACAATATTTTTTGTTTATCTAAAAACCAACATAAATACATTTAGGTAGAATGTATAATAAAAACACTGTACAATATTAATTAAATATATTTATTTTTAAATACATACTTTTAATTAGTATTAAAAGTTAAAAGTCTATGTATGTAACTTTTTCATAATCTAGTTTTAAATCATATCATGGAAATAAACTAATTTAACATGTTGAAAGCCACATTAAATTACTTGTCTTGGGTAACACTGTCATGGAACTAATGCTTTGGGTTATCGATGATAACTTATCGTTGAAGCTGCTGGTTTGCTTACATTGTTATTATAGTATAAATACCTCAAAAATAACTCCATAATCGTACTGAAACTTAAGAAACTAGTCACAAAAGTCCAGCCTAATTACACATTGAATTACAGCATATTAAATCCGTAAAAACTAATAAAACACAACAAAATATTTTAATTTTATAGTCAAGAGCAGTAAACACAACACAGCACCCTTCCTTTGGCCCCACTATAGTAGTTAATGTGCAAAGTTATTTTTATTTTGACGAGATGACATTTGACACTTGAAGTTTCGTGCAATGTTGCTAAATCGTACATTGGCATATGCCGAAATTCGTAATTAAAAAAAATAGTTAAAGTATATTCCGGGATGTAAAAAGGGCTGAAATTTTGACTAAGTATTTATTTTTTATATATCTATAAGCATGTAAAGTCTTATCGTTGCAGGCGATTTAGCCCAAAATGCAATACCCTCCTTTAAAGTTAGAAAATGTAATTTTTTAAAAAAATTCGGTGTTTTGATGACGTCATCAATGTTGTTCTATAAGTTTGACAGCTTGTCTCCCGTACTAGTATATTTAAAAAAAGTTTAATAAATCTTTTATATATTATTTTAAAGAGCAATAAAGTGTGTTTAAAATGAGAGCAACAGCGATAAACTCGAGTTATTATTTACCGAGATATTTCAGTTTAAAAGATACGAAGCACGATGGAAAACCTCCATTTTGATGACGTCGTAAATCATAAACCAATCAAATTACAGCTTGTCTTCCGGCAGTTTTTTAGACTAAATTATGTCCTAAAATTAGGGAGTGGTATCACAAACTGAAGTATTTTGCCGTTATTTCGCTCTTATTCCCCGGACTATTACAATATTTTTAAACTAAAATAGAGATTTCAACATTTTTATGATTAATTTACATTAATATATTTCTTAAACAAACAAGGAATTGTTTATATTCTGTTATAAAGTAAAACTGGCCAACTAAAAATAATATAATATGGCAGCCCCAGCCATAACCAACGCAGGCTCCCTCTATCAGCAGAAGTTAAGACACAGTATAATTCAAATCAAATTTAAATTAGCAAATTTGTAAATTAGAAAGGATATATTATTTGGTAAAATAACGGTTTTTTTTTTAATAAAGATTGTATAGAATCTAACTCGGTCAAAAACTAAATAGGGTTAAATTATAATTTATAGTATTTTATTATTAAATACATGCAAGAATTTTATATTTTAAATTATAGTAAAAATAAAAACTAGAAAATATTGCATTAGAAAGAATAGTAATTTAAAAATATGCTGTTTAGAACTAATACTTTTTCGTAAAGGAAAAACATTAGAGCACTTTTCAATTAGCACAGAAAAGAAATAGTCAATAAATGAATTAGGCAATAAAGTTAATTATAAAATATACATTTGGATACAATCTGCTCTTAGCAAAAAAATAATATTAACTAATTAGTTAATTTAAATCTTCGAAAACTGGAACACCCAAAAGACCAAAATGTCAATTATCTCCGAATTTAATAAACCGATTTAAACATTTATTTTTTTACTAGAAAGGTAAATCTTTTGACGATAATTATTTTTAATTAGAGTTGCCAAAAACTTAACAGTTAAGAATTTTGTAGAAATAGTGATTTATACATCAGTTTTGAGCCAAAATACTAGGATATAAATAATTCAGTTCTTTTTTTTACTGCAATATTAAGGCAAGACCCTAAGTACTAACATACAAAAAGTTTAACTTGCATTGGTCCCAATAACCTCCTTCTACAGGGTGTTTTTTATAATTTTGCTAATCTCAATACATCAGTTTACCATTTTTTTGAGATTTAAGCGAAAAAATTGTTGCAACTTGAAAGTTTTTAGACTAAACTGGCCTATTTTGATTTAACCTTGTTAGTAAATACCAATATATTACCCATCTTCACTCAAGAATTCCCAATTTAACATTTTAAACATTTGACGTCTCTGGCATAGTTTATACTTTTTTAAGCTTTAGGTTAGAGTAAAATTGGAAAACAAATGTTTTTGTTGTGATATAAGTACGAAGTGACATCCCTGCGGACCTCTTATCACTTTTGTCATGTGACTTGAAATTTTAATGTAGTTTTAAAATATAAAACTGTATAAATCCAGTATATCGTAGTCACCGGCCGTATATTTAGTATAAGAAAAACTTTTGATACGGATCCCCGCGGAGCTTCATCTGTAATAAAAATATATTTTTTTTTCATTAAAAGATCATAATAAGTCTTTCATTAGATGTCTTACTTGAAACTTGGGTCTTAAGCAAGTAAATTTAGATATGTTACTAAGGCAATTACGCCTGAAATGTTATTTTTTCAGCACAAGCCTAAAACCACATCTTTATTACTGTTCTTTTCTTTGGTAGAAATATTGTTTCTCTACCTATGACGTTAGAGGTTCTAAAAATAATGAAATTGCACCATGGTTAATAATGAATTTTTATTCAGCTATTTTGGCATCTGACGTTTCACTTAATTATTAAATCACATTGCTATTTACAAGTGTCATTAGGCACCAAATTTATTTATTGCATGGTAAATTAAAAAATATTAACTAAATTAGTACCTATAAAACAAAAACACTTCGAAAAGTGAAAATGATTGGTCCATCATATTCAACCATAGATTATACAACCCATATATTACACATATATTGATTTTTGAGGCAATAGATTCTCCCTTACAGTTTTCGCCTGTCCCCTTATTTCTGGGGGAGTACCAGAATCATCACTTTGCATTTCACTTTCCATTTTTATATATTTTATTACACTTAACACGGAAACACTTTCTAACTTAATAATTTTAGAAGATCACCAGAAAATTTCTGCCAGAAATGTCAAGTTATTGATTTTTTTTTAATGGCCGCGGCCAGCGTGATATTTTAAATTTATAAGCTTTTTCATTAAATTTTAGTTAAATAAATAAATAAATAGCTAATTAATTGTACTCGTAGACCGCGTCTTGCGGGTTTCGCGCTAGCGCGCTCAGCCTGCAATTTGACGCAGGTGAAAAATGTTAAACTTCTCTCACTTGGTAAATAATATACTATTTCTTTCTTTTTTGGCAAATTTAAAACTTAAGGCTTAAGTTTTAACTGGTATTGAGAGTCTTGTTTTTTTAGTAAAGAAAGAATATTTTCTTCGGTGTTGTTGCCTTGCAGAGTTTTGTTTTAATAGTTTTTTTCTTGTACTGAATGTGATTATGACACTTTTGTTATAGACTTTTTTTTTTCGTGACCAAAAGTTTAAATTTAAAGTCACTTGATTTTATGGACATATGTATAATTTTATTTAAGTGATAAAACTTTTTCGGGAACGGGTGCCTTCTTCGAAAAAATTACCGCGAAAATAATTATCGCGAAAATATTTCGTCGAAAAAATTACCGCGAAATGTTATTTTCCGCGCAAAGGATTAACAGCGATAAAAATTTAACGCGAAAAAATATTAAAGCGAAATAAAAATAGCGAAAACTATTACCACGAAAAGTTTAAATAGCGAAATGCAATTACCGCGAAAAATATATAGCGAAAGTAATAGCCGCGAAAATATTTAATGCGCAAAGCAAATTCCGAGTCTAATTTTAAATTATAAAAATACGTTTTTTTTATAATACTTTTTCGTTAGCTACGCGAAGTTTAATATATTATATTACCAATTTGTTTAAGTTTAATAATTGCAGAATTAACAAAATTTTAATATAACTAAATTGTTTGGTTTGGTTTTTAAACATACATGTAAGTAAAATTATAATTATATTACTAATAAATATAATATAATACATAACTAATTTCTTTATATTGGTGTTATAATTGTAGTATTTTAAAAAACATAAATATGATTAAATTGTTTGGTTTAGTTTGTTTGGTTTTGTTTTTGATAAAAAATAAAAACAAAACTATGATTAAGATAGATAGATAGATATCTTTATTGTCCTTGGCTATTTTACAATAGATAGACTCGTCATTAAAATATAATATTGAGACTTAAAACTATATCACAAACATATTATTCGTATATAAAAAAAAAAAAAAAATAAAATATTTACATGCATACATAAATAAAAACACAAAAAAAAACAAAATAAACGAACGATCTTATGAAAGCGATATATTTATAACTCAAACCAGGGTAGACATATAGTTTTCGAACTCTTCGAAAGAATAAAACGTTTGTGAGAGCAATAATTTTTTAATATTTTTTTTAAAAATGTTAATAGATGTGGCTTCTTTAATGGAATTGGGTAAAATATTGAAATAGTGGTATCCTGCATAGGCAGGAGATTTTTTAAACATAGATAATCTAAATTTATTGCAACGAATTAGGTCTCGTTGTCGAGTGGGGTAATTATGTAGATAACCATTTGTTACAAAAAAATTACGATTATTAAAAACATATACCAATAACTTAAATAAATAAATAGACGTCACAGTTAAAATAGAGTTATTTTTAAAATGATCACGACACGTATGGTTAAAGTCAAGGTTATAAATGACTCTTATGATTCGTTTTTGAACTACAAGAACTCTATTAATATCACTAGAATGACCCCACACAATTATGTTATATGATAATAGCGAAAATACATTTGCGTAGTAAACACTCAATAAGGTCTTTTGATCTAGTGAGTTTTTAAGGCTCCTAATAACATAAACTTGCTTCATAAGTCTATTACAAAGCTTATCAATGTGGAGAGACCAGGTAAGATTTTTATCTATTGTGACTCCTAAAAAACAGACTGATTTAGCAGGTACAAATGATTGGTTGTTAAAGACAAAAGTGGGATTAGCGAAAACCTTTCTTTGGTGCCCAAATTCTGTAAAGACTGTTTTATCATGGTTAAGTATTAATTTGTTTTTCTGGCACCACTTGGCGAACGCTTTAACTACCATATTGACTCTTTTAATAAGATTATCTCTATTTAAATCAATAATGACAATTGTAGTATCGTCTGCATACATGAAAATTTTACCATCTAAAACAAAATAAGGTAAGTCATTTACAAAAAGAAGAAATAATAAAGGCCCAAGAATACTGCCTTGAGGGGTTCCTGCAAATGACTTAAATAATTTAGAGAAGACTCCGTTTATTTTAACCCTAAAGCTCCTATTAGTTAAAAAAGACTTGATCCAATCATTAATCTTTCCACGTACTCCTAAATTAAAAAGTTTTGTTTTGAGAAAATCAGGATCCACAGTGTCAAAGGCCCTTGATAAGTCGAAACTTATAGCAATAACAAAATAACCACTATCTATGGATTCATACAGATGCTGTACAAAATCGATAGAGGCCGTTTCTGTGGACCTGCCTTCCCTGAAACCATGCTGACAAGAATTGAGAACTTTATTTTTTTGTAAAAAATCTACTATTTGTCTGCAGACAAGCTTTTCAAATATTTTTGATATGACACTTAATAAAGAGATGGGTCTATAATTGGCAGGATTGGTAGTTTCGTTTTTTTTATGGATTAGGGTAACTGAACATTCTTTAAGGGCGCTTGGGAACTCCCCAGATTTTACAGACATATTGATTAAATCCGTTAAGGGTTGAGCAATCTCATTCACAACATTCTTAATAAAACTTATTGGGAGTTCGTCTAATCCTGTGGATTTTTTACACGGAAAACCTTTAATCACATATATGACCTCGTTCTTTAAGATAGGTCTAAATAGTAGAGTTTCTGAGATAATAGGATTGGTTGTGCACTCCGAAGATAAGTCTTGTCCAAAAGTACTAATTAATAAATTTTTTACTACATTGCTTAAATATTTGCCAAAAGTATCTGCAACACGAGATTCATCCGCTATTAAGATATTATTTTCTAATAAATGAATGTTTTTAGGTTTTTGGGTACGATTTTGCAAAGCTTTAATCATTTTCCAAGATGCTCTAGTTTTGTTAGTCGCATTATTAATGATACTTGCACAATGTTTTTGTTTCTCTGATATTATTTTTTTATTTAATTGCTTTTTATGTGATTTATAGAGTTCTTGTGTTGCCATGCTAGAATCTCTTTTACGCAACCAGTTGAGATTTAGATAAAATAAGCGTTTCATTCAAAAAATTATAATATATATTTTAAGGTTATTTTTTTTAATTAAAATTTAGGCGCGATTATCATATTGCGTGGCGAAAGTATGCGCGATTATATTATTACGACGTAAAAGTATGCGCGATTTTTATTGTCGCGATAATAGTTTCCGCGATAAATGTTTTCGCGGTAATAATTTTTCGCGGTAATTACTTTTTCGCGGAGAAACCTTTCGCGGTTAAATCATTGCGCGGTAAATGTTTTCGCGGTAAAAGTTTCGCGGTAAATTTTTCGGCAAAGTCTCCTAGATCCAACTTTTTCAGAGATAACGTACCGTATTTTTATTAAAATTAAAACATCGTTTTCAATTTTACTCTAACCTTAAGACTAAAAAAATATAAACTATGAGGGAGGAATTAAATTTTCTATATGATAAAATGGGAATACTTGGAGTAAAGATAGATGGATTTATTGGTGTATACTCACAAGCTTAAATCAAAATGAGACAGTTTAGTCTAAAAACTTTTAAATTTCAACATTTTTTTTATTTAAATCTCGACAAAATAGAGAATCAATATATTAGGTTTAGCAAAATTATAAAAAAAACACTCTGTAGATGGGGTTTTGCCTTACTATTACAGTAGAAAAGAACTAAATTATCCCTCTCCTAGTATTTAGGCGCAAAAGAGAAATAAATCACTATTTTAACGAAATCCTCAACATCTTTACAAAGAAACGAGATAGAAATTAAATTCAAAAAATAGATTGTTTAAACTGAACGTGGTACTTACACCAAAGAAGAAAAAATTTCAAAAATTGTCTAAAACATGCACATTTAAAATTCAAGCATAAACACATAGTCACATTTATTCTGTAACACCCTGTAGACTGTTAAGTTTTTGGCAAGTATAAGTAGACAGAATTATAGTCAAAAAATTTACCCTTCTTGTAATTATTAAATCGGTTTATTATATTTGGAGATATTTGACTTTAAATTTGATGAAAATTTTTAGGAGTTCCACTTCAAATTTTGATTAGTTTATTTAGAGAATTTCCGAGAATATTATTTAGAGAATGTCATTCACTTCAAGCCCCTGTAGGATAAAAAAGGGAAATACTGGGACTCATATATGCAAAATTGTAAAAAACTATTTGATAAAATTACATGTTGGTGGAATCTTAGAATTTAAATTAAAATATGTTATATCCAATACATACAGATAATAAGACAATTACCAGCTTTATTTTAAATAGATAAACTCAATAATAACCCCCGCGTGGCTTTTACTTTATTGAGTGGATAATTATTTATTTTACCCACTCAACTGTCACTTGTCAAATTATTTTCTTGTAAATGTCATTAAAATTTTTAATTCCTAAGCTATTTATTGGATAAAACCTTGTATGGCACTCATGGATAAACCGATATTGCCCTCTCGAAAATTAACCTGCTTGGCTGACGCCTCGCAGGTTAATTTTCTCATGGGCAATATCTTACTTTACCCACTAGTACCATAAATAACTATTGTTTATCCAAGTTAATTATTATGTAAATGTATCACGATTTCAATAGTAACTTCGTAATTAACACAATAAAGAATTATTTTAACAAATTATAAAAAAAAGAGTATGAAAAAAATAAAGTTCCGTCAGTGACATAATAGTATATTAAAGTACTAGTTTCATAACACGAGTTTTTAGCGAACGAGTACAAGTTTAGAAAACGAGCCGCCTGCTGCGAGTTTTTTAAAGTACTAGTGAGCTAAAAACATGTTATGAAACGAGTGCTTTAAACTATTTTCTCGTTTTGCTCTAAAATTTAAAAAAACTTACATTTAGATTGATGACCTATTTATGGATTTTGTTTTGGGCTGGCATTACAGTTTTCGCGATGTTTGAATATCATAGAACAAACGATATTTTGATATATTTTATAGTCAGCTCTTCTCTTTTTCACTGCAAGTAACCAAGTTACAACTTTAACACGGTAAAAATAACTTAACTTAAAACACAATTTCGTAGAAAACTAAACTTAAAAGCGGGAAACGCCAAGCGATAGTCTTTTGCCAACCCAAAAGAAAAAAAAGTACTTACAAGCCTATATGCCTATAAAAACACGAAAAATGCGTGTGATTATGAGCTTATAAGAGTCGCAAAATAAAAAAACACTCAATACCACTTGAAAATGATATATAGGTAAGTAAATAATTAAATTCATCATAATTTATTAAAAACTTAATTTTGTCCAGCTAGAAATAGGTCCTGAGCCCACTGTGTTATACCGCGGCGTGGCAAAAAGCAGTGAAAATATAAATAAAAAAAACGAGAAAGTTGACAAAAAATATAAAAATTTTGATAAAAAAAATGACAATTGACCTTTAAACAAAAAATATCAAAAAAATATGACCAAAAAAAATATATAATGATTAAATATTATTGTTATTAGAAAGACAGACAAACAGATATAAAAACACCTTTTCCAAACTATAATCACTTTTTTGAAATATTAAATATATATCGAGGGCTGCATAACATAAGGGCGTATCAACCGTGTTAATATAAAAGATAATCCCCTATGTTATGACACCCTTGATATTTTTCAAGTGTACCGGTTTAAGCCGGCGTTCAAATCGCCGGTAGCAGTCGCGCGTATACGGATAGCAACTCAAGACGTCCCGGATTCACTACCATATATATGATCCACTGCAGTGCACTGAGAGCACGGTCTCGTTTCAGCGACGTCTAGCGCGGGGGCGCGTCGGTTGCGCCACAATCGGGATAGTCAAAAGCGGAGAGGCTTTTTGGTTGACACTGTGATGTACCCACTAACCTAATGCCTGATATATAGCCTACTAAATAATCTTAAAGAAGAAATTGATTTAGGTTTTACATACTCTTAAAGGCTTAAGAATATCTACCGTAGAAATTTTAAATTTATTATATAATACTACAAAAAATTAAGGAAACAATTTTTTTAAAAAAAATTTTTAGTGTTTTTTGAAAAGCTGTATTTTTGTGAAAGATGGTTGTATCGAAATAGAAAAAAAGAGCATTTTAGCTTTAAGTTTCTAGTTTTTCGATCTTTCGGTAGAATTTTTTTTTTGAGCTACGGTTATCGCGCAATCAGAAATAGCGCGAGACAATTTTTTTTTTCAATTTGATAATTATATTTGTTTGTCCGTCCTTTGTCACGATTTTTGTGAACACGATAACTCAAGAACGAATAATCCGATTGACTTTAAATTTTTAGGAAAAGTCATATTCTACGAGGGGAAAATCCCTATTCCTATCCCAAAAACAAAAAGTTATGGTCTTAAACTTTTAAAAAAATCGAATAAAGCTGAAAGAAAATTCCGATTAATGTAACTTTTCCAGTAAAAATTACTTTTATTATATATTAATTCTACCAATTTTAAAAGTAATCCCCACAAAAACAAAAAGTTATGGGGGGTTAAACTAAAAAATAAAAAAACTATAATTTCCAAAAAAAAAAAAAAAAATTTTTCGTTTTAGTCAAAAGAAAATAAAAAAAATGAATTTTTTTTCAAAAATTTGAATTTTTTAAAAAATTATTTTCTATTCTTTTCAAGTTGTCTTAGGAGCCCTTTTACCCATTCACCCCTATATCGTTCACATATAGGAACGTCAACAGTTAAAAAAAATGTTTTTAGCGTAAATTTATTTTGCTAGGGTTACTTGGATCATTTCGATTAATTTTAACTTATCATGATCAACGAAAATTAAATAAATAAAAAATTGACATTTTTTTGTTACCATTGTTCTCAGAATGAAGCCTAGAATTAAAATATGTAAAAATATATGGGGTGTCCTATTTAAAAATCGAAAGTTGGTGTAATTTCCGGTTAAACCGGAAGTGACATAAATGTACTTTTTATGTTTAACGTTGACGGTTTATGGCAATAAGAGAAAGTCCAAATATTGATTTAACTAACTTTTTAAAAAAAGGAGTGTACATTGGTTTTGTAACACCCGGTATATACAGGGCGGACTATCACGTACAGGGCATTTTTTGACAAAACAAAAACTAGCTTTAATTTGAGAGTTACGGCCATATGAAATTGAATTTTAATAATAAACTTTAGTTAAAACCTCTAAAATCTGAAAACTGTTGCTTTTTCTTTAACGTTCAATATTTTCTGTAACTAATAATTTTATTTCTAAGACAAAATTGAAATTAAAAAATGGTTATTTTTAAAAATTGCTAACAGTGTATGAGTAAAAATCAAGCAGGTAGATAAATATGTGACATTATACTAAATTTCGTAAAATGACACTTCACTTTGCCAGTGGTTTGAATAATTTTGAAAATATTAGTTTTTTATTTATAAATAATAAAAGTACTTGATAATTATAATAAAATAAATATTTAAAAAAATAAAATAATAGCATGTATTAGGAAGTTAAACTTGGCGCATTATCTATCTGAGTAACAAATTGGATCAAGGTAGCTATGTTTAGTGGTTTAAAAATGACTTTTAGTGATATTTTTGTTGCCCATTGTGCTTTTGATAATTTTTAACATTTAGGTTAAATTAAGTGTCATTTTATGTCTCAAAAATAATAAAAAATCTTTTTAAAAAGTGGAAGTTTGTTTAAAATTATAATAAAATTAAGTTTTTATTCACAATGTGCTATTAAAATAAAATTTTACATTACCATTACCTTACATTTTTTGAATAAAAGTATGAACCAGTATTAAACTTGCCAAAAAAAATCTGTTACAGCGTTTACTTTAAAATGTTATTGAGCACTGCATTATATTGCTTCATTTAAACAAAATGTTTATAGATTGATGCTTAATTTCCTTTTTAAGAACTTTTCTTGTTATTTCTTCTTACTAAAGCAAATTATTTGGATTTTTTTATAAACGTCAAAATATTGTTTTGATTGACAATGAATTTGAAACAAGCTAGCAACCTTATATAGGGAACTAAATTTATTCTGCCAAACATACAACAAGAAACAAATGATCATCAACTCAGATAGATAATTAATATTCTGTGAGAAGTTTTAACATTATAATTTGGAGATTATGGAAGATAAAAAATTAGCAAGAAAAGCTTAGTGGATGTTTAATTTTCATAAAAATAGTGCAGTTTTACCTTAATTTTGGTTTTATTTGTCTCAGAAGCCAACAGCTACAAGAGCTAATATAATTAACTAAATTATACTTCTAATAATTCTAATTAAATTAAATTTAGAAAAAACCAAGTTACAACATTTTCAATTAAGGTAAAACACCCAATAGTTGACACTACCCCAACAGTTGACAGTTTTAAATAAACCAACCTAAAATAAGATTACATTACATTTATTAAGTCGAAATAAATAATAAATCGGCACCTAGTACCATCTAGTCTTAGAATTTACAACTGAAGATCAAGTGATGAGTTGCGTTTTAATATGGCAGACAATTTTTTAGTGGAGTGTTTTTGTTCGCAATTTTTTTTACAGTTTCTTAGTGCTAAGAAATTGGGTGTTTTTAATTTTCAGTATTTAGTGAATAATACGTATTTATGCATGCTAATCTAAATTACAGACTTTTATGCTTTCCTGATTTTTCTCTGAACTCCCTGATAAAAATTAAAAAATTTCCCTGATTTTAGTACAGATCATGAACGTAGAGATACAAAAAAAAGTTTTTGAAGCCAATAGTCGTAAAAAATTTAAACATCCTCTTTTATTTATGAGTTATGATTTTTTATTTTTTTCAACTTTTTTTCTGTAAAACTGATCGATGGAATGGTAGAACTCTATGAATAAAAGCTTGTTTTAGTAATAGTTTATCATGTACACCACAGCTTTTTTCAGTTTCCCTGATTTTTTACAGTTGATAAAATTACCAGATTTCCCTGTTTTCCCTGATCTGTGAACGCCTGCACATTAAATAAAGATCTAAATGTGGATGGGTGTTTTAAGATAAAATGAATGTTTTTTTTTTATAATTCCAACAAAAAAATAAAATATATGAAACTATTTTAACTAAAATGCTCATCTCTTATTTTTCGTATTTTGCTACGAACTTCACTTCAGTTTTGTAAGTTATTGTACAATTCTGGTTAACCTCTAGTCGCATAGCATTTAGAGATAAAATAAGATTTATAGCTTTAAAGTTGACAGGGAATTTTATGTCAACTATTGGTTAAAATACTGTCAACTATTGGTGCTTTGATATCGTTTTGTAAAACTTGATGAATTTAAATAAAAATATAACTTTACTGGAATTCTTTTTTATAAAAACAGTAATTTACAAGTTATATTTTTAAAGCATTATGTTTTTAAAGTAATATTTCTTTTAAAACAAAAGAAAAATATGTTATGTCGACTATTAGCGATTTTATATGTCAACTGCTGGTAAATTACTTTATTACCCCTGTTAACTTCACAATTTTTACAAGGTCTACAAAAAAATTAAAAATATTTGTTTGTATTATCATATTCAAACATTTTGGTACTAATAGAAAAAGAAAACATCCAACTAAACACATGTATTCAAAAAAATATAAAAAAAAATATTAGATAAAATTTTAATTAAAAAACATTATAAAATTTTTCTTAGACTGTCAACTATTAGGGGTTTTACCTTACAACTGTTGGCCAGCCTCAAAACAACTTCCTTAAGATACATGAGGATAAATGTTTACAAGAAAATTGCCAATGTCTCACAATTCAAAGAGTAACAAATATTAAATATATACCTAATTGTTTAATTGACTCTATTTTAAACTGTTGTATTCTGGCTTGGGGCGGGGTTTATCGTTCTCTAGAAAACTTACAAATAACCCCAAACACAATATTAAAAATAAAGTTCCCCAAAACAAGTTTGTATTCTACAGACTCACTCTATGCAGACTCTGGTGTACTAAATATCAGAAAACTATATGTGTACCGCTGTCTACTGTATAACCGGTAAGAGCAAGAAGGGAAAGATTTTACTTTTTGGACGAAATTGACTGGGATAGACATTTTGTTCTTGAAACGCATCTGTTGACACAAAAAAGGTAAACATATCACAACTGTTATGCCCCAGTAACACATTAAATATGTGATTAAGATAAAGAAGGGAAACATTCCAGGAATTAAGTATGGATATTTTTTGACTTAGCAGAAGAAAAAGATAACGAGTAAGAGTAAGGACTAACACTAAGCAAACATCAATAGGTTAAGAATGTATATATATATATATATATATATATATATATGGGCATTTCCCTGTCGATTCAGGCAATGCTGACTGCACGATGGTCATGGATTTGGATGTAATTTGGTTTATGGGTTCTATATGACACCAGAAAAGATCCCACAGAGGATTTTCTCCCAAAAATGCATACTTTGTGAGAAATGAATTTTTTAGTTTTTTTAAGAAATCGTAAATTTTCAGAAAAGTTGACTTTGAAGTTTAATAACTCAAAAACGGTTTGAGATATTTAAAAACTGTTTTTACCAGTTGAAAAAACACCTATTTTTGCATATAAATCCAATTTTTTAAATTTGATTGTCTTTTGTTTTTTGAGATATTTAACAAAAGCTAAAACTCAAATTTTCTCAAAAACCCCAATCCCAATTTTTTTTAAATTTTCAGAAAATATTTTTTAATGTATCTATTTTAACATACCTTATTCATCTTCACAGTAATTAACAGTAAAAAATATTTTTTTTATTATCCTAAAACAGTTGAGATCAAGAAGAGAAAGATTGCACCAATTTTTACTACATATCAGAGTTAAACTAAAGGTTTTAAAAAGAAAGCACTTTTTAAACATTGTTACTATGGTTACGATGAACAAGTTTGTAATGTTGTGTTTCTTTATTGGGCTTATGGTTTGGTTGCTATAAAGTTTTTTGTTAATTCCCGAAAGTTGGATCGGATGCAATTTTTCCCTTCTTGCTCTCACCGGTTCAATTCTAATCCATCACCGAACCAATGTCTTAACCACCCACAATTTCTAAGATGCAATAAATCAAAATTTAACTGTCCCATTATTATTTAAAAGTCCCAAAAAACTATGTTTTACCAAGCCCCCAAATTATACAATAAGTTACCCATTATTATAAATGATATTAAAAAATATGCAAAGTTTAAATCTTAAGTAAAATTATAAAGTATAAAGAAAAATGAGGAAAGGTTTTTGGAAATTTTTGTAAAGATAAAAAATAAAAAATAAACTTCTTGCATTAAACAGCTAAGTAAATTAGTAAATATTTTTTTTCTTTCTGCTTCAAATTACATTCTTTTAAAAATTTATTAGTTTAGCATTGAGTCAAATACCTAAGATTTTTGTGGAAAACAACGCAGTAATTTGTTTTACAATAAAAATACTTATGTGTTAAGGTAAATCAAAAAAAAAAAAAAAAAACGAAAGCGAAAACAAATTAAAGCAAAATAATTTTATTTCCACTTAATTTATGTTAGAACTAAATTTAAAAAAATGTAAAATCAGTATTATTTTTATGTAATATGTATAATATAACTGAATTTAAATAAATAAATTAAATTAAATAAATAGCACTTAAATAAAGATTCAAACATGTGTCTGTTTAGCTTTTTTATTTATTATTAGTAAATTCATTGTGTAGTCCTTATTTTTATTAACATTCTTTAACAGTTCCAAAACTACAAGTATCCATTCAAATTATGCTGGTTTGTGGTGAAATTCAGAAGCACTTTCAACTGATTCTTATTTTATAATCCATTTTTCACAAATTTATCAAGAAAATAATGTTATTTTTTAATTTTGAACATAGGTAAAATAACACTGTGACACAGAAAATTTAAGTAAGAGATCTGTCAAGGTCAGTCTTTAATTTAGGACCATTATAGTCAAGTCCCCAAGGTAAGGTAGGTGATTTAAGCAATTTTTTTTAATTTAAAGTTTCCAATGCACCCTAATATGCAAGACCCATTTTTTAAGTTAGTTTCATAACTTTGGGAGGTGAATTCCTATCAAAAGACATGAAAAAAAGTTCAGATGAGCCTATGTCCAAAAATGCTTCGTAAGGGAGCTACAGTCCTTCAGTGACAGGCCCGCAAATTATATTTTCATTTAATATATCAGGAACCCTTTGAGCTACAGAAATGAGTTTATGCATGTGTTTTTATATAAACAAGGCCTATTAATATATACTATTTTCATGTGGTAATTTTAGACACGGGGACGGGCCAAACGGGAAAGCCAAATTCTTTTTTTAGTGTAACTTTTTTGCTGTTTTTTGGTTTGAATATGATCCTATACATAAAAATACATAATAATAATAATATGATCATATAATCATCATTGGGGACTTGACTATATCCTATATTTTCGAACGACGCGGACACATCTCTGGTCTAAAAGTTCAACCTCGATTTCGTCGCACAGTGTAATTATTTCGAAAGAAAAAGTCACTTACAAAGTCAGTTGACATCACAGGTAAAATAAATTGTCATTTTGTCGCGTTGGAATAACAAAGCTGTAACTGTCACAAAAGTAGTTTTGAGATACAGCGATTTAAAGATTTAAATTGCTTTGTTTTAATCATGTTTATACTTAAAGCCAAATAACTTTTATGAAAGCGACTAACAATGTACCTGCATTATTCTTAATTAACAAGTTTTTAACTCATACAATCTATACCATTTATTTTTATTATTTATAAATGTGATGTTTTGTGTATTTTAAATCAGAATAATAAAGCTGTAACTGAAAATATATGTTTTAAGCCAAATATCTTTCACGGCGATCGACTTATAAAAGGCTATATTTATTTGAGTAAAAGGCCCTTCTAAACTCAAAAATGTCATGCTACCAATATTATTTGTTTTAATTATCTAAAAATTCGATGTTATGTAACAGGGTAAATCCATGGTAACTCTCGTTACATCCGCAGAAAAAACTGCACTTTCTTTTCAATATTTTTATACATTATTATTTTTTTTCAAACTTTTTTTTGAAGTACTAAAATAATATATTGGCTTAACTATAAAACCAAAGTAAAAACCTTAAATACAATTTGATAATTCACTAAAAAAAATACTTAATTGCGTGGGTAACTCTCGTTATACAAAAAAGACATAAGGTTGTGAAGAGGTAAATACGTTATAATTTTCTGCTAATTTAGTTAATAAAAAAGTATTTAAGTATGATAAGTTTATTAATTACCATATAAGGTACGCAATATGCCAAAGACCACTATAAATGTAGTAACTATTGAATTTTAACTAATAAAAAGGTAAAGATGGTCGGGTAACTCACGTTACAACAAAATGGGTAACTTGCGTTACATTTAAATTGTTTACATTTTAATACGCAATAACCAAGTTCATATGTTTAAAAAAAAAAACATAACTTAAATGAGTTCACAAATTAAAAGAGCATAGCTGGGTACTTTAAAAAAGACAGATGAATAGGAATTGCATAGAACTTGATTAAAACATTATGTCATGTGCAAAAGACTATTATTTTAATTTTTTACGGTTTATGGACAGTGGTACGTGACTGTCGTCACTATCAGATGAACTATATACATCAGTATACATCCATCTATCCCTTAATAGATTTAATTTATTTAATAATTTTTCAGGGATTATGGACAGCATGTACAAAAAAAAACAGTTTTTTGAGTTTTCCTGGCTTTACGTTAAAAATAGATTAATTAATTTAAGGTCAACTAAATTCTTTACAAAATAGCTTTCTATCATTTTTTTGTCAGATTAAATTTATAGAAATAATGCTTGCCTAAGTTCGAGCATTTGTAGCTTTACTCCTTTTCGGGGGTTATCAAAGCATAAAATTGGTTTTCAGGTTTTGTAAGGCTTATCTATATTTTTTTTTGTAAAAATCGTTAAATAACAAATTAAAGAGAATACAATTCTCTATCTAGGATTTATTACTGATAGGTGTAGTAATAAATTCTCTATCAAAATAGACCAAAAAGACCTTAATTGGTCTAGCGGTTAAAAAGTTACAGTTGAAAAAGTAAAAAAAATGCAATAAAAACAATTTTTTGAAGCTGAGGGCCTCCTGCTTTTTGTAAAGATTGTTAAAAATAAATGCATAATATCAGTTTTGCAGATAATTGTATTCTCCTTAATTTGTTATATAACCATTTGTACAAAAAAAAAACAAATAAGCCTTGAAAATACAGAAAACCAATTTTTTCTATTTGGTTATTCTTACATGCTCATATTTTGACTAAATCACACGCATTTTATAAGAGGTATGTACTTTTTTTTTCTTTTGGGTTGGCAATACACGACAAAAGACAATCGCTTCGCGTTTTCCGTGCAAATGTCAATACCGCTTTTAAGTTAATTTTTTCTACGAAATTGTGTTTTAAGTTGAATTTTTACCATGTTAAAATTGTGGCTTGGTTAATTGCAGTAAAATAGAGAAGACCTCACTATAAAAGATATTAAAATATCGTTTGTTCTATCAAAGTATAATAAAGGATTATTATACTTTGGTTCTATGAATTTGAAACATAGCGAAAATTGTAATGCCAACCCAAAACAAAAATCCCTAAATCGCTAATTTTAAATGTAAGTTTTTTTAAATTTTAGAGCAAAATAGAAAAAATAGTATAAAGCACTCGTGTCATAACACGTTTTTAGAAAACTTGTACTCGTGGGCTAAAAATGGGTGTTATAAAACTAGTATTTTAATATACTATTAGGGTAAAACCCCCAATTTTTGGCACTAAGAAATTTTCATTATAAATTTTTAAATATTTCATGTTATCTAGAACAAAATATTTTACATGATTTAGTAGTTATTCTATTTTCTATATTATATAAAATTTAAACTGATATCTTAATAATATTAAAGAATTTTTGAAATTAATTACAAGAATACACAATTTCGTATTATTGGCACCTTTTTGCTAATGATTGGCATCCAGATTTTCCTATTATTGGCACCTAATTTTTGCTTTAAAGTGACGGAAAAAAATTACTGAATAGGGTAAAACCCCCAATCGTTGGCACTCCGCTAATTATTGGCACTGGAGTGATATTTTCTTTTATATAAAAAAATCTCCATTGGTACCTTAATCTAACTATATTTTTTACGAAGTGGCAATATTTCTAAATATTATACTTTAAATGCGATTAACATATTTTTTCCCACCTGGGCACTAGAGTCTTAGCAGTTTCGTGTGAACTACGTAAGTGTGAATTTTTAAGGTTTGTGCTAAGGAAGTGCTTTAAATAGAAGGTTAGTAAAAGACGTTTATTGATGGACTTACTATTTTTTCTCGATAATTTTAGTAAGTATATGCATTCTACTTATTAATTAGCCTTAAAAACTTTATTTTTCTTTACATTTTTATTTAATTTCGACGGTGCCAACAATTGGTATACAAAACTAAACTAAATTCTAATTATTGGCACAGGTGCCAATAATTAGCTTCTTTAGTAAAAATCCTATTCCAATTATTGGCAACCAGTTAAAATGCTAAATTAATAGAATAAATTAAATTAAATTGAATAGATTTATTACTTGTACGGTTAAATATACATACGTATTGCCACATCTTATATAAGATAAAACCAAATCCATATTTTAAAGCGGGTGGGCTATTATACAAAAGATACAGTTTTTGCCAAAAACCTATTTCAAATAAATGAGTTCTAAACAGCGTTTAATGAAAAACTTATAGTTTTTCCTCAATAAATATGTGCGTATATACATTTTACACTTAATTTTGTCTATAAACTTAATTTTTCTTTAGAATTTTATTTTTTATCACGGTGCCCATAATAGGCGTCCAAATTATATTAAATTCCTATTATTGGCACAGGTTTATTGTATGCAAAACTTGCGCATCAAAATTAGTCTTGAAACCTAATAATTCTTTAGATAAGTGTACCTAGGTAACTAGGGATTATTTTATGGATACAAATTAGTATTAGGTAACTAATATTTTAATTTTAATATAGAGATATTTAAAATTTTGTAATTCTAAAATAAATTTGAGTTTTTGTTTACAGCCTTTAGTCAATATGTATAAAACTGCAATATTCCAATTTAAATATTTTATTTTGATACTAAAATGTTTATTATTAAAAAAAAAGTAGGTACTCAGTAATTTTTTTCCGTTGCTTCAAAGCAAAAATTAGGTGCCAATAATAGGAAAATCTGGATGCCAATTATTAGCAAAAAGGTGCCAATAATACGAAATTGTGTATTCTTGTAATTAATTAAAAAAATTCTTTAATATTATAAAGATCTTAGTTTAAATTTTATATAATATATAAAATAGAATAACTACTAAATGATGTAAAATATTTTATTCTTGATAACATGAAATATTTAATAAGTTATAATGAAATATACGTGGAAAATTTCTTAAAGTGCCAATAATTGGGGGTTTTACCCTACCTACTTTTTGTTGAATAATAAACATTTTAGTATCAAAATAAAATATTTAAATTGTAATATTGCAGTTTTATACATATTAATTAAAGGCTGTAAACAAAAAATCAAATTTGTTTTAGAACTACAAAATTTTAAATATCTTTATATTTAAGTTCAAATATTAGTTACCTAATACTAATTTGTATCTATAAAATAATACCGAGTTACATCTAGGTACACTTATCTAAAAGAATTATTATGCTTTTAGACTTATTTTGATGCGCAAGTTTTGCGTACAATAAACCTGTGTCAATAATAGGAATTTAATATAATTTGGACACCTATTATGGGCACCATGATAAAAAATTAAATTCTAAAGAAAATTAAGTTTATAGACAAAATTAAGTGTAAAATGTATGTACGTACATATGTATTGAGGAAAAACTGTAACAGTTTTTCATTAAACGCTATTTAGAACGCATTTATTTGAAATAGGTTTTTAGCTAAAACTGTATCTTTTGTATAATAGCCCACCCGCTTTAAAATATGGTTTTGGTTATGTCTTTATTTATTTATTTATTTATTTATTTATTTATTTATTTACGGGAAAGCCCCATTACAGTAAAGATAGTACAATAATTATAACAATAATAATTATTAAATACAGGTTATCTTAAAAATTAAAATATAACTAATTAATGACTAAAAATTAATAACTAAAGAATTTACTGAACAGCAAGATAACTAAAGCAAAGTGAAGATTTAAATCAAACTAAAGATCGGACAGACGATTTAAAATTGGCAAAATTACCAAAAAATAGATCAATTTTTTTATCATTAATAAATTTTAAAGCAACATTTAAAGGAGTTAAGTTAGCATAATTTGTAGTATGACGGGACAAAACAATGTCTTATATCAGATGTGGCAATACGTATGTATATTCAACCGTACAAGTAATAAATTTCTTAAATTTTATTTTATTTATTCCATTAATTTAGCATTTTAACTGTTTGCCAATAATTGGAATAGGATTTTTACTAAAGAGGCTAATTATTGGCACCTGTGCCAATAATTAGAATTTAGTATAATTTTGTATACGAATTGTTGGCACCGTCGAAACTAAATAAAAATGTAAAGAAAAATAAAGTTTTTAAGGCTAATTTATAAGTAGAATGCATATGCTTACTAAAATTATCGAGAAAAAATAGTAAGTCCATCAATAAACGTCTTTTACTAATCTTCTATTTAAAGCACTTCCTTAGCAGAAACCTTAAAAATTCACACTTACGTAGTTCACACGAAACTAGTAAGACTCTACTGCCCAGGAGGAGAAAAATTTATTTTTCGCATTTAAAGTATAATATTTAGCAATATTACCACTACATAAAAAAAATAGTTAGATTAAGGTACCATAGGAATTTTTTTTTATATAAACGAAAATATCACTCCAGTGCCAATAATTAGCGGAGCGCCAAAGATTGGGGTTCTACCCTATGTCGTGATAACCACCGAAAGGAGTAAATCTATAAATGCTCGAACTTAGACAGACATTACTTCGATAAATACTAATATAACAAAAAAAATTATAAGAAGCTATTTTGTAGAGAATTTAGTTGCCTCTAATTTGTTAAATATCTATTTTTAACAAAAAGTTAACGATAAGCCAGTAAAATCCAAAAAAGTGTTTTTTTGTTAGGTCGGGTAACTCACGTTACATAAATTTAAATAAAAAAAAAACAAACAAATAACACGACATACATTATCAGTATTATTAAAGAGATATTTAACAAAAATCAATAATTTATTTAAATTTTTCTTATAGCAATAAAAGAATATTGAATTAATTTTGGATGTATTTTAAAGAGAGATAGTACTTAATGTAATAATTATTATGAACTTACCAATTAAAGCTTTATTACTTATAATATGTTGCAAATAACTGATTTTTCGTTTGGACAACATCGCACTTCTAACAGCGTCTTTTTGTTCTGTGCTGTAATTTGACATTTGGAAGAAAACGCCAACTTTGTTTTTTGTACAAGGTAATGCGGTTGTTAGTTAATTTAATTAGGCTAGTATGGATGTGTTGCGGTAAATTTATATTGTGGATACTCGTGTCCCGATTTTCGGATTTACCCAACAGCGTAATTTCGATTGGAATAATAAAGTGAAAACTGACGAATATTGCTTTTATGCCAAATTTTGCGGACGAACTCATATATGAAAATTAATATTTTTTATACTAACTGGACCCTACTGAATACAAAATAATAAGCATTATTTGAAAAAATTTATAGTAACTTTCCCCAAGTAAAAAAAAAAACTTGTTTTTTTTTTACGTTTCTCGACGATTTGATTTCAGTAAAAAAAAAATTGTGTTTCAGTCTGTCTGTCTGTCCTTCTGTCTGTCCGAGAAGATTATTTTTGTTAGGTGAGTATTTCCACGTCAACTAGCCCCTCGATCCGGAACTCATCTCTCCGATTTTGCTGAAATTTTGCATGTCCCCATAACTTAGTGTTTATATAAGCCCATTAATGGCGTTTTGCGAAAAAATCGTTGGTTGTCGAGATACTAGGGTTGGTCATTTTTTGCCTTTTTTAAAATCGGAAAACAACCATGTAATAAATTCGTAATAACTTAACTTCTATTGAAGTTATATACTTTATTCGTATTCATTTGTAAAGAGAATGAAATTGTGGTTTAGGAAACCCATTTTTTTACCCATTCTGACATTTCCAAGATGGCAGACCGCCATGCCAATTCGGGGAAGTTTATATTTTGTATCCCCAAAATAGCTTATCTTCGATTTTTTTTATTTTTTTAATATTTACTCGTATTTAGTGTTAGTATATCCCTATAAAATATTTCGACTCAAATGACATATTTATGGGAGATATGATCCATAATGTGCGAACATACCCTAATTTTTTTTCATTTTTAACTACAAAAAATGAGCTCTGTGAGGAATTTAATGAAGAAACTAAATCCATTGCACAATATTATTAATTTGATTACGTATTTAATGAAAAGGGTCATCAATAACAATATACAGGGTGTGCCAAAAATATAGGAGCACCCTATACAGGTTGTCCCAGAATGTTTCCAAAATCTCTCAAGGGTAATTAGATCTTGTCAAAATAATGCCACAAGTTCATATAAAATTTTTGGCTACGGCCCCCCTACTCTGAGATATTTGCCCCCCTAGATAAAATAGAAAAATTATTTTTTTTTTATAACTTTTTTACTTTCTAATATTAATTGACAATTTTTTTTTGAGTTTTTTAAGAAAATTAATGCGCATCGAATGATTTCTACAGAATTTCCGTAATTATCAGAAAAGTCAGGGGCGGACTTCCGTTATGTCTGCAAACCCCTAAGTTTTATAGGGTTACAAATTTTAGACATTTGATTACTTTTTTTACATTTGTGAGTAATTTTGATCAAAAAAGTACTCTACACAAAATTCGATAACATGAAGCGTTTCCGAGAAAAAGGCACCTTAAAAAAATCGTTAACAAATATTTTAAAAAGTTGGATTTTTATTTTTTATCTAAGAGGTGAATATCTCAAAGGGGAGGGGGGATAGTCAAAAATTTCATATGGACTTTTTAATTTATTTTAATGGGATAATTTTTTTTTAAAATAATACATAGCATTTTTGAAAAAATATATAAATATTTTTTTAAGGTCCTTCTGCCTTTGAATTAAAAAAGTGCCTTTTTCTCGGAAACACTTCATTTTATCGAATTTTTTGTGGAGTGATTTTTTTATTATAATTGCTCACAGAATGTACAAAAGTAATTAAAATTCTAAAATTTGTACCCCTAAAAAAATTTAGGAGTTAGGAACCATAAGGGAAGTCCGCCCCTGTCTTTTCTGATAACTTTTAAAACTTCTGTTAAAATCATTCAATGCGAAATAATTTTCTTAAACAACTCAAAACAAATTGTCAATAAATATTAAAAAGTAAGAAAGTTATCAAAAAAAAATATTTTTTTATTTCATCTTGGGGGGCAAATATCTCAGAGTAGGGGAGCCGTAGCCAAAAATTTTATATGAACTTGTGGTATTATTTTAACGAGATATAATTACCCTTAAGAGATTTGGAAACATTCTGTGACACCCTGTATAGGGTGCTCCTACATTTTTGGTACACCCTGTATATTGTTATTGAAGACCCTTTTCATTAAATAAGTAATCAAATTAATAATATTGTGCAATTGATTTAGTTTCTTCATTAAATTCCACACAGAGTTCATTTTTTATAGTTAAAAATGAAAAAAAAAATAGGGTATGGTCGCACATTATGGGTCATATCTCCCAAAAATATGTTATTTGAGTCGAAATATTTTATAGGGACATACTACCACTAAATACAAGTAAATAGTAAAAAAATAAAAAAAATCGAAGATAAGCTATTTTGGGGATACAAAATATAAACTTCCCCGAATTGGCATGGCGGTCCACCGTCTTGGAATTGTCAGAATGGTTAAAAAGATGGATTTTCTAGACCATAATTTGATTCTCTTTAAAAATCAATATGATTAAAGTCTATATCTTCAATAGAAGTTAAGTTATTACGAATTTATTACATGTTTTCCGATTTTGAAAAAGGCAAAAAATGACCCACCCTAATATCTCAGCAACCAACGATTTTTTTGCAAAACGCCATTAATGGGGGTATATAAACACTAAGTTATGGGGACATGCAAAATTTCAGCAAAATCGGAGAGATGAGTTCCGGATCGAGGGGCTAGTTGACGTGCACGCGTGGAATTACTCAGGTGGGTAAGAGGCTAAAATGGGATAAAAATAATTTTTTTCATAAATTTATTTTTTCCCATTTATTTTTCGTTTTTCAAAAAAGAAAAAAAAAATTTAAACAAAAAATGATTTATTTTTTTCCAAATTAGTTCGTTTTTCAAAAAAAAAAAATTAAATAATAATAACCTAGACCTACAGGGGAAATTATTATTTTTTTGCAGCAGTCTTTTACAATGAGTTTGCAGATACAGTTTTATTATTCTAAAAGTTTTATAAACAAGACAGCAGATCTTTATTACATTCGTATCTCCCTGAAGTACATAATGCTTTTACACGATAATACCGACAGAAAAAATGCTAATAGCTCATTTTTTTTTCAAACAATGCAGTTACAGCTGTATTATTCTGATACGACGATTTATGAAAGATTAACGATTAGAAAAATTAGATCTCAGCAAACTAAATAAAACCATTTTATTTAAATACACTGTAGATGATATCCGCACCGATGCAGGCAGGACGAAGGGCTTGGGTCACGGATTTGGTTGATTATTTTTTTATGTGTAGCCCACCGACGCACTATGTCGCAAACGGACCAAAAAAGCGTCCAAAACTATTTTATCCTTGTAATTGATAAAAAATATTTTATTTTTAAATAAAAACATAAATTCGTTTTTTTTTCTTTAATTTTTAAGTGCATAAAGGGGCTATCAGACATTTTTTGAATGTAAAATGAGTGATCTATATAATTGCTTTTATTAATACATACATTCGTATTTATCCTAAAAAGAATAATCAAAACAACAAATATTATTGGCAACTTTATGTAACCGCCAAATAAACAAGATAATTTTGAAAGAGCTAGAATCCTTTTAAGGAGTGATTTCTAAAAACATATGACCAAAACCGAGTCGTAAGAGATCTATCCCTTTCAAAAGGGTCTCCAAAAATTCAATTTTTATTGAATAACTCAGAAACTCTTTGTGTTGTACTAACGAGATTTGAATGTGATGTATCCTTAATAAAGCCTATCAGTCGATGGTATTTGCATGTGGTTATTTTCAACAGGGGCGTCCGAAATGGGGAGGGGGGTCTTATGACTTTTTTGCCCCAAACTTTTCGATGGGTTAACTTTTTTGTGAATTTTTTATTAGAATAGTATTCCTAAGGTAAATACAATGAAAAATACATAAAACAGTACTCTTGTAATGACATAAGATTAACTATTTTTCAGAAAAATACAATTTAAGGCAAAATTGCAGGGTTTGAGAACAAAAAAAAAAAACAAAATTTGTAGGGTTAGTGTAAATTAAAAACAAACAAAAAATTATAAAAGAAAGATTTTCATTTATTTTGTAAAAACTAGGGTTTTTTTTCTTTTAATAACATTTAGTTTTGATAATTATCAACGATTTAACAATTTAAATCGTTCAAAAAATGGCTACTTTAAAAAATTTTAGAGGTTACTTTGATTTTCTGCAGATTGTTTTCGATATACCGCCAGCTCAAGCCAAATAATCCATAATACCACAGATTCTATAGAGGTTTGGCTTTATTTTGGTACACATAACTTTACTAAGCATTACTAAGCACGAAACTTTATGCAAATTTAAAGATTGAATGCCGTGATAAATAATATACTATAATTTCTCCTGCCATACGGATACTTGTGATATTTTTTTGGACAAGTTATTTATATGTACGTAAAAAGGCATATTTTAAAATATATTTGCCCAAATTTTATTAACTAACGAAATGTAGATTTTAGAGGCATTTTGGCTAATAAGTACAAGATATTAAATTATGTTAATTTCTTGACTTGACATGAAAAAAAAAATCGCTACATCCAGATTATCATATTTCCCTGGGTAAAAATAGTCATTTATTATGAGGAAAGGTCCAATAATGATTATCTGATACATAACATGTCTCAAAGTTTAAAATAAAAATAGGACTTTTGGACACTTACACGGCCTCTATAACACATAGTGCGACGTTAGAGAAAAACCTCTACGGGATTTTTTCAAAAACGTCCCGTTTCGAAAATATGATTTTTTTAATTTTTTCTTCAAAATTTTTAAATTTATCGAAAATGTGATATTGGTGTACAGTAACTCAAAAACTATTTAACTTAGAAAACTGCGGTCTTCGCCATTAAAAAAATCATATTCTTTTCTATAAAATTTTATCAAATTAGTTTTAACAGTTTTTTGTTTTTTCAAGATGGCGGCGAAAAATTTTAAGGCCATTTTTCTCAAAAACTCCATTTCTAAGTTTTTTGAAAATTTTAGGATCAACTACTAATTATGTGTACTTTTAATTAAAAAAATCAAAAAATATCACTTTTTTGTTATTTCTTAGCTAGAAGTTCTAGCCTAGAACCAAAAATATGCCGAAAAAAAAACGGAATTTACCAACTTTTTCGAACTGGCTGTCTATGGTTTTTGATGCGCTGAAACTGATTTCGCTATAAAAAAAGATTCATTTCGCAGTTTTTTCACAAATCGTATATAAAGTGTATAAATTTCAATAATTATTCAATTTATATACGATCTGTGAAAAAAACCGCTTGATGAATCTTTTTTTTTATGGTGAAATCGGTTTCAGCGCATCAAAAAATATAGGAAATGATGGATTAGAATCATGGGCATTAATCGGAATAAATTCAGTTATGACTCATCAACGTTGAAAATAAACACAGAAACATAGGCTTACGGAATAATTTTGTCGAATTATGAGGGAAATTTTTATAAAGGTCACTAAATCGAAATATTTGACGACTAATTTGTTACACACAACAATATTGAATATACATATTAACTATAAATATGTAAATATATCGATGTTTTTCGAAGAAAATAAAAATGTAAATATTTAAAACCTCGCGTCAACGATAGAATCGACGCGGCGCCTATGTCAGCACTGGAAATTCGCCGATGACTAATCATGGGACACAATTTTTTTTTGTTATCCTGTGCATATTTACCTCTACCTGTACACCGGTTCACAAAAAAAAAATTCTCTGTCCTATCCCATCATTTCCTATTTTTTTGATGCGCTGAAACCGATTTCGATAAATATTGAAACTGCGCGATAAACCTTTTTTATGGTGAAATCGGTTTCAGAGCATCCAAAAACATGGGAAATGATGTGTTTGGACCATAGGACAGAGATTTTTTTTTGTAGACTTGTGTAATTTATTTTCTTTTAAGTGGTTAGGAATAACATAATAGTTATTATTTTAAATACCTAAGTATTAAATGTTATTCTTAATCACTTAAAAAAAGTTATTTATCAGGTTGAGCGCCGAGCAAAATTTTGAAATTTATGCCTGCTGGGCCAAGACTATTTTTAGTTTTCTGAATGTCATCGACTTGTAACTTTCAAATCTCGTATCTCAAAAAATCCATTTTCGGTTTCTTGTACTACTCAAGTCTCTACATGATGACTGGTAACTTATACAAACTCTAATTTTTTACTCCAGATAACTTACCTAAGCTAATAAACTAATTGAATTGAATTAATTAAAGTTTGTATATATTATATTTCATCATTTACAGAGTTAACTAGTGCAAAAACAAACGAAAATTAAGGTTTTGGGATACTAGGGCGATATGTAAAGGTATTTTTTTTTTAATTATGTGAAAATGAGATATTTAAATGTCCCTGTCTAGTATAAAAATTTCGTTGTGCCACAGCGGTCACTTGTATAGCTAAAATACATGTGCCCGCCAAGCACAAGCCTTTAAGATCACATTTACGCAAGCGGTCATCGCACTATGTTCCCAAGTAGGAAAAAAGGGTTTTTTAATGGTTATTTGTTTCTTTAATATATGAATTAACTTTGACCTTAAATGATTTATTAAACTTTTCTCTAGCTAAAATAACATATATTTGTCTAAAATGTTTTTTTTTTGTAAATGAACACTAAACCATATACGGTGACAATAAAAATATGTTTAAACATTTTTAACACCAATTAAGAAAATGTGTAATTTTTCAGTAAATATAAGCCTTTTGAATTGAATTGAAATTTGTTATATTTATAAAAAAACATCTTATATTATTGCTTGGGTAGAAAAAAACGTCAAATAATTTTATCCAATACATACAGATAATAAGACAATTACCAGCTTTATTTTAAATAGAGTCCACTCAATAATAACCCCCGCGTGGCTTTTACTTTATTGAGTGGATAATTATTTATTTTACCCACTCAACTGTCACTTGTCAAATTGTAAATGTCATTCAAATGATTAATAAAAATATGAATTCCTAAGCTATTTATTGGATAAAACCTTGTATGGCACTCATGGGTAAACCGATATTGCCCTCTCGAAAATTAACCTGCTTGGCTAACGCCTCGCAAGTTAATTTCCTCAATATCTTACTTTACCCACTAGTACCATAAATAACTATTATTTTTAATAAATGAAAAAGGTATACAAATTAAAATTTTCAAGAAAAAATGTTTTATAAATTTTGGGCTCCGGCTTTCTCTGACGTCACTTATACATTAACGTATTCGTATTTAGATACTTAATTAGCAGTTTTAATATCAGGTGTCGAAAAAAGCAGGAATTTGAAAAATATCAATAAATTATATCTTTACATAAATAAAAAATAATTGTCACTCTGTATAAATAATAGTTTACTTTAATTAATTACAGTTTAATATATTTAATTAATTTCAATGTAAAAATAAATATAAGCTTTAGCAGATTTTTTAAGATCTTAAAAAAACTGGGACTTTTTACTATACAGAGTTTAGTTTTTTTTTTATTGACAAAAATAGCTTTTTAGCTTTTTTAGCAATACTCTCTTACCAAAAGTTAATTTTATATATAAAGAAAATTAATTAAAAACACTTTTCTCCTACCTGGGAACATCGTAGGTGTCTGCTGTGGCCTGAAAGGAAATTCCAGGTGCTATTTACAGAGACTTTTTTTTTTAGTCGTCAAAATTTTCCGTCAGGAGTTAAGCTTTTTTTAGAGGTGAACTTGTCATTAAAATTTAGCAGGGTGAGAAGTTGGGATTTTTTTAATTATCTCTAAATTATATAGTTACCGGTATGTTTTTTTCACTATTTTCACTATACGTATATAAATGATAGTTTTTCATCTGACATGACACTGAAATCACAGTTTATGTAAACCAAGACAAACGCATGCTCTGTATTATTCTTATATTAGATTGGCCTGACAAAGTCTAGTAGGCGTTGATTCAGTGATCAGATACTTTCAATAGGTAGGAGCGATCCGCCCCCAAGTGCTCATGACAACACTGCTCTAAAAAAATGTTTATAGGTCAAGGGCAAAAAGTTGAATTCTTCTACAGAGTATGTTTTTAATAGCCGAACACGGTGTGTTTGAATGCACCTTAAATACGAAAATCGAGAACACTACATTTTTCTGTTAAATATTCCCCGCATCCGTACGATTAATTTGACACCCAAAAGAGCAAAATCCGTAGGGCGCTTTTTGAGAAAACTTTAATTTTGTGCAAAAACCGCCAAAAAGCCAAGGTTTTATAGTAGAATTTTTTTGTTTCGCTTAAATAATTGTTAGTCTTTCAAAATATTTCTTTTCTGGTAATTTAAAATTTTATAGTATATTAAAAAAATTATTGAAGGGTGCTTAAAAACGTCTTATGAAACGAATTTTTATACTATTTTTCCTTCTGAAGACCAAAAACAACACCAACCAAAAATTTTAATTTTTTATTCGTCTTTTTTATGGAAGGTGATAAAATGCAATAAAAAATAGGTGTCATCATAATAAAGCTCATTTCGACACATTTGGCTCATATAGCAAATTTTATAAAACGAAACAGAAGATATTATTTAATTTTTGCGTTTGCTTATCATGCATGGGCGGATTTGGGGGAGGGGCCATGGGGGCCATGCCCCCCCCCCAGCAAGATATATTAACATATAAATACCTTCAAAATTATATTTTTGGTGAAATCGCAATTTTTTTTCTTTCCCCTAAAATGAAATAAATCTGCCCATGTTACCATGCAGGAGAATGGATCAACCTAGATTACTTTTCCTAAGAAAAATATTTCGTTGCCAAGTAACAAGCTATGCGATCTGCGTTATTTTCGTTAAAAAAAAAAAGAAAAACTAAAAAGGAAAAAAGAATCGAAAAGAAAAATTCGAAAAAAAAAATGTTTTTCAACAATTTTTTTTGACGATTTTTAGTGTATTTTTAGTGTACCTAAGGTACGTCAAAGCATTCTTAAGAAATAATTATAATCAGTTTCCAACGCGTTGAAACGCCGGGAAAGTATTGTGGCGGCCACAACAGATTTTTTCCAAAAGGATTTTTATTCTGTATTAATACTTTTGGTAAAATTAACGTATTTATTTACGCCATGATCGCATAGCTTTATACAATAGAAAAAAGTATGTCATATGGAAAAACAAAAGCATTCGGGTTTTATAATATCTTCAAGAAGCCCTAATGTTGTAATGTCAACAATAATAAACACGAATGTATGCTTAATACTAAGTAATAAAATATCTTTACTGTACTGCATTTTATAAAGTTTACCATATGACACCTACATGGGTGTAGTAATGAGCTTCATTATGACACCTATTGTTTTTTGTATCTTACCATGTTTCACAAAAAATACACTATTCAAAAAAATTTAAAAAATTTGGTTGGAAGGGTTTTTAAACTTTAGGAGAAAAATAGTATAAAAACTCTTTTCATAATAGGTTTTTAGGCAATCGTCATTTATTTCTTTTATATAGGTACGTACAATGTAAAATTACCACGAGAGGAATATTTTGAAAAATAAGCAATCATTTAAGCAAAAAAAAATCGTATTATAAGACATTGGCTTTTTAACCGATTTTTGCACAAATTTGAAATTTTCTCAAAAAGCGCCAGACGGATTTGGCTCTTTTTGGTTTCAAATTAATCGTAGGGATGCGGGGAATATTATTCAATAGAAAAATTTAGTGTTCTTGATTTTCGCATTCAAGGTGCATTCAAACTCACCGTGCGAAGGGTAATAAACCTACGAAATCAAAATTTAACTTTTCGCCTGGGTATTCAATATTTTTTAATTTTTTACTCGATTATAATACATTATTAAATATACAATGTATGTACAATGTACATAGGTTTAAGTTTTTTTTTTCTTTGAATCAAACTTCTTGTAATAAGAATTTATTCTTTAGATACAATAAAGTTATGTACAATGTACATTATACATATTTAATTCTAAATTGAAAAAAATATTTCTCTTTACTGTAGGTACCTATTATTAATGTAATGTAATGTAGTTATCCATGACAAACTGCTATCCAATTAAACCGCTAAAAAACAATTTAATAAAAAGGGTTAGTCTGACACCAATCAGAAAAATAAAAACTAAATAATTTTATTCAAAAAGTGTTTGTAAACTACTTAACATAAAATTAAGTGGGTGTTTTTCTTTATAAACACCTATAACAGTAAAGGTAAAGCATTTTATTTGAAAAAGCTTAAAAACAAGTTTTAGTTAGGGAGCCAAAAAACAATTTTGGCCGTAATCTAACTTTACGCACGCAAAACACGAACAAAAAGTCGCTTTTAAAATAAATCGAATAAAAATATTTATTTGCGTTCCTAGTAGAGGTAAGTGAATTTTTCTGGTCGTATTTTGAGGACCAAAGCGGAGCTGAGGTCCATATACACGACCGAAGACAGAAAAAAACTTACCTACGAGTAGCGCATTACGTTTTTCTCACTACCAAGGACTTAAAATCGTATTTTATTAACATTTTTGACATTTATATGTGTGAAAATTCAACAAATCATTTTCTTATGGAATCACTCTATAAAATTAAGAATAGTACTTGTGTCTAGGTGTCCCCCTTAGGTAAGTGTCGGACACATTTATTTATTTATTTATTTATTTATAGTCATTCTTCTTCGGGTCCTTTAGCGGTAAATAGTTTTGTTTCTATTGATTTCATCTATCAATAAGTATTCTCGATATAGTACTTTCCATTACTGTCGGCTTTTTGATTAAGTAATGCAAACTTACCTAGTTGGTAGTGAGAACAGACTTTTTTTTATTTGGTACCGACCTTTTAGTTGATTTTGGCTATATTTGATACGCTGATTTCGGAACCTTTTCCGTTTTTCAACTAAAGATTAAGGAAATTTCTAATATTTTACTCTGTAAAAAGCCTTACCCCTACGGGAAACCATGACTAATAAAAAGCCTAAACTTTGATAACTAAAAGTTTCAAGGTAGGTAGTGTTAAAATCTAGTTTCAAATCTTGTTTAGTTAAGTTTATGCATAATATAAATATTATTTTAATAACTTAATAATTAAAGCAAAACTTTCTTTTGTTTGACTAAAGGCGGAGTCTTTTTCCGGATTCCTAAAAAAGCCCGATGGGGCTAAACAAACTAAAACCAGGACCTAGTGGTATCCAAAACGGAAAAAAGGTGGTAGATATTGTCCACTACTGATCTGCAGATGAAGAAATCCATATTGTCCATTTGCTTTTTTCTAAAGCAACATTTCCATATATTTGAACAAAAACATTTATTGTTTGACACACGGTTTTAAAGCTATCGAAAAAATGGAGCAAAAAATGGTAAAATAGTATAAAATTGGTTTCCCTTGTGGAGAAATGTATATCTTCCATAGTAGCAGGTTACACAATGTAGAGATACACAAAAATCTGGCTCGTAGCTCATCCAGGATTAAACGTATACAATAGGTCGGGCCGAAAAAAAATTTGGTCAGAGATTTTGACCAAAATTGATGAAACGTCAGCTTCAGAGAATGGCAAGAACCCCCTTTTTGGGGCCCCTAAAATTTCAGCTTTTTATAAATCGACAAAAGTAAATTTTGATTATAACGGGTGAATTTTATTTATGGACACTCCTAAAATTAAGAGCAATCTTTATTAGATAAAAACGAAACTTCGTTGAGCTATATAATTTTACATTGGTTATAAAATGGTGGATTAAATTTTTTTGTTTCACTTCCGGTTTCGCCGGAATTGGCATAAATATATATTTTTTTGAATGGAACACGCTGTAATTTTTTACATTTTTAAATTCAGCAGATAATTCTATGTATAAAAAACTGGTTGTTTTTTTACATTTTTTTTTTTAGTTTTTATTTTTATATTATAAAAACAAGATACACATAATTTAGCTTGTTTTTACTTAATTAACCTTAAAAAAATATAAAAATAGGACCAGTAACAGCGAATTAGAGTGGTTTTTTTACCCTGAACTCCTACTTTTGTATGGCCCTGTAAACTAAAAAAACTAAAAAAAAAATTATTGAATGAAGATTACTCTTAATTTTGGGGGCCATAAATAAAACTCACCCGGCATACAGGATTATTCAGAAATAAGTTTGAGAATTTTAATGGGTTATACTATATCAAAAAATATGAAAGAAAGTTGCTATAAAGGATAAAAAGGTATTAAATAAAGAGTACTTTTTGATTTATTTTTAACTAAAGAATCATATTTTATTGAGAAAATATAAAAAAAATTACAGATAATAAAGTTATACCCTCATTTTTCACGTCCCAGGTTAAAACCACCATACTACATAAAATGAAAGCCTTTCTCAAGGTTAAAAAATGTGAGAAAATTTATTACTGTAGAACTATGAACATAGCGTTCTAGAGATATTAAATAAAAACCATTTTTCAGATGTACCTTAGGAGGGTCGTAGTTTCCCTTAGGGCTCATTTGCGGACCTTTATAGAAACTTTTTTCTTATATTAACAATAATACAGGCCATAGGCCATAAACCATAGGACACAGGTAATAGGCAATAGGTCATAGGCCATAGGCCATAGGCCATGTGCCACAGACCATAGGCCATAAGCCATAGGCTATAAACATAAAGTGATCTGGTAAAGTCCATGGGCCATAGGCCATAGGCCATAGGCTACAAACATAAAGTGTTCTGGTAAAGTCCATGGACCATGTGCCATAGGTCATAGGCAATAGGCAATAAGCCACAGGTCACAGGCCATAGGCCATAGTCTACAAACATAAAGTGATCTGGTTAGCATTTGCTTCGATCATATAAGTGAACGCATGCTGATAGAAAACCCTGTCTCGTAACTGGAGTATTAATGTTATCACAGGCTTGCAAGTAAATTAACAAGTAAATTTACTTGTACACACAGTGAGCTACAAGTATTTATGAGTTTCAACAAAAATGTACCCATGATGAATAGCATATTTAGGTACTCCAAAGTGTTCAGATTAATCATTTGTTTACCGTTATATCATATATTTTCATTCTTGGACATAATCTTAACATTTATTCAGGAGGGCTTGAGGAATATTACAGGTATCCTGCAAGATTTAAGTTAGTTGATTCTAATACTGCTGTTAACGCAAAATTAAAATACGCTTACAATATTAATCCATTTTTCGCCGTTTTCGAGAAAAATACAAATTAGCAAACATAAAACTTATACCGAAGTCACTATTAAATACAACTTGTTAAGTTAATTTTAACGGGTGCACGTGCAAATTTAATTTAAAATGTTTACTTTGATAGTCTACTTTTGGATTCAAAAAGTAAATGAGGCTTTTTTTTATACAATGTTCCTCGTAAGCATTTAAAAAATCCTTAGTTTTTTATTTTAATATTATTTGTTGACTAGTGTGAAAATTTTAAATGTCACTTTTGTTTCCATAGAATTTTTGTCAGTTTTGATATTTTCATTATAAACATGGTTCAAAATAAGTTCCATATAGATTTTTAGTTTAAAATGAATAAACAACAACAATTTGACAACGAAGACTGCAGAAAAAAGGGTATGTGCAGGATGTGGACAAAAAAAAATTATGGGTAAAAGGAAATTAAGTCAATTATTAATTAAGGATGAAATTTGTAAACGTATAAATATTTAAACCAAAATTTTAGTTTGCAAAATCCTAAATTTCCTGTTTCATTATGCAGTTACTGTTTAAATAAGATTCCAAAACCAGAAATTAATGAAAGTGATATCAGGAAATTCGGAAATTTTCCGAACAGAATAAGAAACCAACTTACGACCGATATTTTTTCTAGTAATCTATTTTTATCTACATCAAACGCAAAAATCAGCGAATACAGTGCTCAAAATTTTAAAAAATCTTAAAATGGGAAAGCAAAATGGTTGAAAACCACTGATTAAAAAAATGACACTAGCCAACATTTAAGATATAACTTTCAAAAATCCATATTATAACAGTTTTAAAAAAAGGGCCTGCGGTACATTTTAGTAAAAAAAAAATGTTTTTTGCTTTTAAAAATTAAAGAAAAAGGGTTAACCTACAATTGAATTCTATATTTAGATGGGTATAAGCTAAAATTAACGTGCTTGGGGCCACTTGCACCAACGATGGTTTAGCTTTAAACTTGGATTAAATTGACGGTCAGCCAATCAGAATGCAGCATGTTTAACTTAAACTAAGTTTATTCGAGATAATCCTAGTTTAAGAATTGGTGCAAGTGGTCCTTATTGGTCT
Source organism: Brachypterus glaber (assembly GCA_958510825.1). Taxonomy (NCBI): domain Eukaryota; kingdom Metazoa; phylum Arthropoda; class Insecta; order Coleoptera; family Kateretidae; genus Brachypterus; species Brachypterus glaber. The sequence goes on from CAUEHQ010000601.1 coordinate 86,375, forward strand.
TAAAAATCGACTAACCTAAAGATTTACATTTATTAATTTGCTTTTTTCGTGAAAAGGGTAAATATTGGATAAATACCACAAGCATATTTTGATTATGCGTAATAAAAGTATAAGAATTAACTAAAATAAATGTTTCAGGATTTTTTTTGTAAGCCCTGAAGTCCTCCTAAAGAGATGTTAAGATTACGTGCAAGAAGGAAAATATATGATTTTAAGGTAAACAAATGTTTGATCTGAACACTTTAGACTACCTAAATATACTACTCACCTTGTATACATTTTTGTTAAATCTTATTAATGCTTGTGGCAGCCTGTGTACAGTAGAACGTTTATTATTTTTGATAGGCAAACTTAACGGTACGGTAAAAAAATTATATCAAAATCAGAAGTGGACTTAAAATGGGTTTATTTTTTAAAATTAAACCCTTAAAATTATCGATTTTATTTGTGAATAACCCTGTAGAAAGTATAAAATGATTCCATAATATTTAAATATTATAAAAAATAAATTATAATCCTACTTTAGATAAAACTTCCCCGTTTCCAGATATGCCATGACTCTTAAATGAAGAGCCCACTTACGATTTAATAGCTTTTACCTAAAAATTATAAGAGAAAGCTTTTGCTAAATTTGTATTCAAATTGCCCATTGGGCAATGCCCAATAACATATTATTGTTTTTCCAAGAAAAAATCACATAAGGGCTTAACATATTTTTTGCTATTTAGGCGAAGGTGCCTTAAAATTGATATCTATTACTTTTTACAATTTTAAATCAATAACATGGTAAAACAGAAAAAAAAACCTGGCATTGAACCAATTTTTTTAAGCCAATTTTGGGTTTTAGATTTCAAATCTGTATTCAGATTTTTTGGGTCACGTCAGGATTTTTTTCTATATTTACTTAAATTTGAGAATTTATACTATTTTATAAGGGATTTCCCTAAAAATCCGGCATTGGAGCAAGCGTTTGTGGCACTAACCAAGTTTTTTAAGTCAATTTATAACATATAAAAAAAAGGCAAGAAAGCTTATTTTGGGCTCTTAAATATAACACAAACGTAACTCAGTACAGTAGGAAAATAAAAAGAGCTACAAAAGAAAATTGATTAATACAAACGTTCTTGACTTTTGTTTTTATTAAACCTATATTGTATTGAAATATAATAATAATAATAATAATTAATAATAATAGTAATAGTAATAGTAATGGTAATAATGTAGATGGCGTGCGCTGTAGTATAACGCATTTACGTTTCAGCTCCTGAAAAATGCTAAAATTTATTGATATTTAAAGTAAATAAAGTCTAAAGTGCTGTGAACTAGTGAAATCCTGTGCCTACTTTATTATTTTGTGAAAAGATAGTCTACAATTTTACAACTATGACGAAAAATCTTACTCTAAAAGAGTTAGATAGTCGAATGGCCGCCATGGAGTCACAATTCAAGAAAGATTTGGAGAATTTGAAATTAAAATTAACGGAAAATCCTGCTGAAGTTAGTAAAAATCAAATAAGTGCATTTCAGACTTTTGAAACAAATACCCTTAACAAGCTTAGTCACTTAAAAAATGATATTTTGTCTATTAAAGAGGAAATGGACACAGAAAACAATAAAAATTCATTTTTAGTTCATGGTATTCCTGAGAATAAGAATGAAGATTTAATCGAGTCTCTTACAAACATTTTTGATCAAAAATTAAATATAAAAATTAATAAATTTAGTGTAAATTATTGCTATAGAATAGGTAAAAGAGTTCCGACCGCAAAAAATCCAAGGCCGATTGTAGTATGTTTTTGCAATCGTTGGATTCGCGACAATATATTTTTCAATAAAAAACTTTTAAAAGGTACAAAGATTATGTTTACAGAAATTTTGACAGTGAAAACATTAAAACTCTTTAAACTAGTGAAAAACATTTATAAAAATTCGACATGGACATTGAATGGCAAAATTTTTGTAAATAAAAATGGCATAAAAACAATTATTACTACCGAGAGTGAAATTGAATAGTAGTTGTAGTAAGAATGGATTTTGGTGTATAAACCGTTGTTTATTTAGTTTTTTAGTTGTTTATGAGGTACAGTGCCTACCAGCAGTTGTTAGTATTTTTATTTTTTAATACTTTAAAATAAAATTAAATATACCATATAGTGCATACGGTAAACTAAAGCTACATCTAAATCTAGTAAAAAGCATTTATTTGGTTTATACAACACAACAACAACAACTGTTGAAGGGTAAAATGCTTTGAATAATTATTAAACAACCTGGATTTATAATTTTTGCATCAATTATATTTCAAATTGCGTTCCTTTACTTTTAAATTGCTTGTTTTTCTTTCCTTTTTTTTTCTAAATTGGCACACAAAAATTAAATAGAAATTAATTAATTAATTTATTTACTATCGGTTAATTTTGGAGCTGTTACTTTCTGAGTCATAGTATATTCAGGCTCAAGATTTTTTTTTATTTACTTTTAATTAGATATTTAGTTATTAGATTAGGTATTATATGAATTTTTTTGTTGAAGGTAATGAAGGTGAAGGTGACAAAGACAAAAATATTCTCAGATATTGAAGAAGGCAGTAAGTGTATTAGCGAGGAAAGATTATTAAATATTGTTCACTTAAATATTAGGTCAATGAGGAAAAATTTTAATGAATTAGTTATATATCTTGAAAGTTTACAAGCTGAAAAAATAGACTTGATCATATAATACACAAGGGAACTATAGAGTTAGAACCAGAGAAAATGAAAATTTAATACGTAATCTTCCCTTCCTTAAAAGGACACACTGGCAAAGATTTATGAGCTTTATGACAGTCAAATTTTGGAATGTCATACCTGTGGAATTAAAAACTATTAGTTTAGTTAAAAAGTATATTTTAAATAATATTTATTCAAATTTTTGATTAAGCATTTTATATAAATTTTAAATAAATATACTACTCTTTCCCTGAACTCCTTATTACAATCATGCCTTATTTTGATAATCAAACATACTTTTTTATGTATATGTGCATATAATAATAATAATTAGTGTTTTCTTTTCTTTTTTTTGTATTTTCTCTCCCCACCCCTCTCTCTCTCTCTCTCTCGCGCGTACCCTCTTCATGATCTATATAGTATTGAATAATAATGGATGTTATCATATATTTTATAAAAAAAAATATCTATCGAATTAATTAATAATTATGTAAATGTATGAAGTGAAAGGGTCTCACAGCACAAACACATTTGTTTAGGTAAGTCCCTTACATCTTCAACATTTAAAGGATGTATAACATGTATTTAAAACTTTAATAATAAATAATAATAATAAAAAAATATATATTATATTATTCTAATGAGGTAAAAAATTTTCATATACACTATAGCGAGTCTCATTTTAATAAAAACGATGGTACTGTAGTTTATGTCAATAACAGGGTACATGCTGATGTAAGTATTGTAAATTTTAATCAGATTAAAGTTGTAAGACTAATATGTAATATGGGTTCTATCAATTATGGTGTTACTGCTTGTTATAGGCCTAAATCCACAGATGGCAAACAATTTATTTCTGATATTGATGGGTATTTTACTAATTTAGAAAAAGGAGACATAGAGGTGTTTGCTGGCGATATTAATTTTGATTTATTAAACTGTGATAATGATAACTTAGTTAATACATATTTAAGTACACTAAATGAAAAAGGATTATTTCAATATATTGACGTAATAACAAGAAAGGCTACACGAACTTGTGTAGATCATTTTTTTGTAGGTTTATATAATAAAAATATTAAGAGTAATACTCAGATTTCCCCCTATGTATTTGAAACGTATATCACTGATCATTATATCGTCGGCTTACAAGTAAAAGGCACTAAGTCACTTCTTTGGAAAAATGGGATTTTTAGGGTGCTGTAATTAATTTTTGATGATCTATGTACAGGTAAACCGAACTAACTTCTAGGTGGACTGCCAAGAGAGTTACCCACTATACAAAACGCACCAGTTTGATTTTGAATAAAATTTTATCTGGCAATAGGCACTAAGTCACTTAGTGTAGTTAGTGCGTTTTACTTGTAGATTATTTCAAATGTTTCTGCACTAAGCGACTGAGTGTTTGTTTGGCGAAACGTGCATTTTTGTAACAATTATTACAAAAATTAAAAAACAACAGTGAAAGTTAAATTTGTCAATATCTCAAACCATGTTTTTGGACTTAGTGCTCTTTACTTATAAGCCGACCATATCACAGCTTTATGTATAAATAACTTGCAAAAAAATAATTTCAAAAAATCAGAATCTAACTATTTTAATAAAATTAATCTTTCTTTGTTAACTGAAGATTTAAAATCAGAAAATTGGGATTCCGTTTTAAAAAATAATAATTCTGAAGAAAGTTATAACACATTTTTAAATTTATTAAAATCTTACATAAACAACAATATGGAAAAAATTAAAGTTAGAAATAAAAATTATAAAATAAAGCCCTGGATTACAACTGGTATTATAAATTCTATAAGACGTCGGGATTATTTAAAAAAAGAGTCAAACAGTAGTAATAATGAAGAACTTACTTTGGAATACAAAAGATACCGAAATATGCTTAATATGTTAATAAAAAACACAAAAAATAATTACTATAAAAATGAAATTAGCAATGCGCAAAAAAATTATAAAAAAATTTGGGATGTTGTAAAAAAAGCGTCAAACACAGAAAGCAAAAATAAAAATGAACAGTTTAATATTACTAATGATATAGGGGAAAAAATTATTAATGAAAAGTCTAAAGCTAATTATTTTAATAACTTCTTCGCAGACGTAGGAAACAAAATGGTAAACAATATCAAAAAACCTAAAACCGTTCCAATAAAAAACAAATCCCTAGCTATCAAAAACTTTCTTTTTTTATATCCGGTATCCAAAAAGGAGCTATTAGAGCATATTTCTAAATTAAAAAATAAGTCGGCAGGAGGTTTGGATGGAGTACCTAAGTATTATTAAAAAAATTCATATTTTTATTTTAACCCCTTTATTGCACATTTTTAATTTAATTCTAACACAAGGCATAATTACAAAATCAATGAAAGTATCCGTTATAACACCCGTTTATAAGTCTGGTAAAAAAAAAATAACTACAAACTATAGGTCCATATCAGTAATCAATCATTTTGCTAAGCTACTTGAACAGTGTATTAAAAAACGACTCGTAGAATTTTTAGAAAGTAACAATGTAATAAGTTCAAGTCAGTATGGTTTTAGAAAAAAAAAAAGAGTTGTGAGGATGCACTTTTAGAATTTGTAAAGGGCATTGTCAAGGGCTTAGACAATAATAAAAAGTGCTTAGCATTGTTCTTGGACTTAGCTAAGGCATTTGACACCGTAGATCACATAATATTGCTTAGTAGATTGGAAAAAATTGGGGTTAGGGGTTTAGCTTTGGACATTTTCAGGGACTATCTGTCCCAACGAACACAATATGTTAAAATAGGCAAGACATTGAGTGACCCAGTTACAGCTTCTAGAGGCGTGGGAGGGAAGAGGGAACTGTGCTGGGCCCCATTTTATTTTTAATTCATATAAATTGTATTTATAATGTGGCAATTAACGGTAAAATATTTTCATATGCGGATGACACCGCTCTTGTTTTTATCGGTGATAGTTGGGAGGAAGTCTTTGAAATGGCCGAAGTTGGAATACATAATGTTAAATTATGGCTTGATTTCAGCCTTTTGAGTCTAAATGTTTCAAAAAACAAAATATTTAACTTTTTCATTAACGTCTGCTGGTCAACCTCAAAACAAAAACTTTAAAAAATTTATACATCTAATTGCGCAAAATAATAATTTGTAATTGCGAAATTATTGAGCAAACAAAGTAATATAAAAATATTTGGGGTTATTAGTTGATCAGCACCTGAAAATGGGAACGAACATATAAAATATTTAACAAATAGACTCAGAAGACTGAATCATATGTTTTACCAAAACATGTGAATTACTAAGTAATAATTTACGTAAGATCTTCTACAATGCCTTAGCTGAGTCCCTACTCAGAAAAGGGATTACTGATATGGGGCGGAGTTTATCAAACTACATTGGAATCCCTTAATATAGCCCCAAAAATTACAATTCTAAAAATACTATTTTAATAAGGGTTACAGGTACTCCATCCAACAATTATATAGTGAATTATGTATTTTTCCACATAAAAACAATTGTATGCTTATCAAAATTGCTCTGTATATTTTTAAACAATAAAAAATAAAATTTTCAACAGCTAATACTATCAGGGTTTACACGGCAGCTAGCAAATGTCCCCTATGTCCGTTCCGCTGTTTAAAAAAAAGCACATACTCAAAATTCTTTATCATTTTATGGCCCAAAAAATTTTTTTAATATAATGCCACTGCAGCTAAAAAGGTATATTAAATAAAAAAAAGAAAACATGATAGAGATCAAAACAATTTAATTAGTAATACAAACAATTAATTTAGTAACAAAAATACACTTTAATAGAAAAAACAATTTTTAATCAAATCAGATAAATCACAAATATTTTGCATAAACATATTCAAATTTAATTATTATTATTATTATTATTATTAAAAAAAACAGTCAGCGGCATAGCCGATGAGACTGTTATCAATAATTTGAATTAAACTTAAAAATATATCACATAAAATTTACAAAAAAATTACAATATCACAGAAAAAATATATAGAAATCACATTAACTTATCACATAGTTTTTCACATAGAATAGTGAACAAGAGTATTGTTCCATTGCCTGATCAAGGTCTGTTTTTGAACTGAATGACTGATAAGGCGTTTTACAGTTTTCATCACTAAGTCTGTTTCCAGACATACACTACTTCGGTTTGGAAAAAGAGTTTTTTACGTTTGCAGCTTGTTTACACCTCTCCTTGCTGAGTTTTTTTATTGTAAACCTCTTAAACTGCTGGGTATCAAATTGTAGAAGTGCTTCCATGTTTGCATGTATAATGGCCTTGAGTAATTTTGTACAGCTTCAATTAGGTCTCCACGCTTGCCTTCTTTGGGATAGGGTGGGGAGGTTAAGTATCTGGAGTCTTCTTTTCATAGGGTTCATTTTTTTAGTGAGGCTGGAAGCTTGGTGACTTTTCCGTTGAACTTTCTCAAGTGATTTAATGTCCCTTTGCATAGTATGGACTCCAAATACTTTTTGGGCATACTCGATCTTGGGTCTGATGAAGGATTTATGGAGTTTAAGGATCATTTTCGGGAGTAAGGTTTTTTGAAGGCTTTTGGTTATGAGGTAGATTAAAACTGTTGGATTTCCTTGGTAATGTTGGTAATGTTGGTTTCCCATTTGTATGGCCTTTCTTCAGAATATACTTTCTTCAATATAGTCCTCAGAGTAATACATAGAGTTTTTACGTTGCCTTCAGTTTTTTTTATTCGATTTCTTAAGTAATAAAAATACTAGTATAAATTTGTAAATTTAAAATAGGTGTAATTATGATAATTTAATTTTAATAGATACCGCACACAAACTATGTGTCATGTATATTTTTGTAATTTATCGAAATAAAATATTATTATTATTATTATTATTAATAGTAATAGCAGTGGCAGTGGCAGTGGCAGTGGCAGAGGCAGTGGCAGTGGCAGTGGCAGTGGCAGTGGCAGTGGGCAGTGGGCAGTGGCAGTGGCAGTGGGCAGTGGCAGTGGCAGTGGGGCAGTGGCAGAGGCAGTGGGCAGTGGCAGTGGCAGTGGCAGTGGCAGTGGCAGTGGCAGTGGCAGTGGCAGTGGCAGTGGCAGTGGCAGTGGCAGTGGCAGTGGCAGTGGCAGTGGCAGTGGCAGTGGCAGTGGCAGTGGCAGTGGCAGTGGCAGTGGCATTGGCAGTGGCAGTGGCAGTGGCAGTGGCAGTGGCAGTGGCAGTGGCAGTGGCAGTGGGCAGTGGCAGTGGCAGTGGCAGTGGCAGTGGCAGTGGCAGTGGCAGTGGCAGTGGCAGTGGCAATGGCAATGGCAATGGCAATGGGCAATGGCAAATGGCAATGGCAAATGGCAAATGGCAATGGCAAATGGCAATGGCAATGGCAATGGCAAATGGGCAATGGTAATGACAATGGTAATGCTAATAGTGATAGTGACAGTGACAGTGACAGTGACAGTGACAGTGGACAGTGACAGTGACAGTGACAGTGACAGTGACAGTGACAGTGACAGTGACAGTGACAGTGACAGTGACAGTGACAGTGGACAGTGACAGTGACAGTGACAGTGACAGTGACAGTGGACAGTGACAGTGACAGTGACAGTGAACAGTGACAGTGACAGTGACAGTGACAGTGGGACAGTGACAGTGACAGTGACAGTGACAGTGACAGTGACAGTGACAGTGACAGTGACAGTGACAGTGGACAGTGACAGTGACAGTGACAGTGACAGTGGACAGTGACAGTGACAGTGACAGTGACAGTGGACAGTGACAGTGACAGTGGACAGTGGACAGTGACAGTGGACAGTGACAGTGACAGTGACAGTGACAGTGACAGTGACAGTGACAGTGACAGTGACAGTGGACAGTGGACAGTGACAGTGACAGTGACAGTGATAGCGATAGCTATAGCGATAGCGATAGAGATAGCGATAGCGATAGAGATAGCGATAGCGATAGCGATAGCGGATAGAGATAGCGATAGCGATAGCAATAGTAATAATAATAATAATAATAATAATAATAATAAATCTCTATCCATAGACACAATGCGACCCCTACGAGTGCTGTAATACTTTTCTTAGGACAGTCGTATGGGATAGACGAAACACCAGTGCTGCCCTTATATTTTCAGGGGAAAATCGAGCCCGTGGTGGAAAAAACTCAACAAATGTCAAGAACAGTCAAAGTCAAGGAATTTTTTAAATTCCTTATTTATTCAAAATTATTGATATTTTCGATGTTAAAAATTATGGATTATATTCAAAATTTTGAGAGGGGAGTGCCTGGTACTTGGTATTGGTATATTACGTAGAACGAAGGATAAAGAACGGAATGGAAGAGAATAGATTGAAAGCATCAAAATTATTTGTATTATTAACAGTCTAATATGTTATAAAAAATACCTCAAAAAAAGGTCACAAAACGGACTATAAACTATTAAATAAATAAATAAATAAATAAATAAGTGGTCGCATTTACTGGAACTACTCGTTTCCCAAATTGCCAAAATTTAAACAATAAAAAAACAATATTTTTTAAAAAAAATTGATTTTAGATCTTTTAATTTTTTTTTAATGTAATTTTTACAAAAACTTAATATATAATTCAAGGTCAACTTTGTTTTTTTTTTTAAATAAACATATTCTTTTTTTCTGCCATTTTAATTCTCCTCAAAAAAATTAAATAACCTTTGTAAAAAACAAAAATTAAAAAAAGTTGGATCTCCGACTAGTTAATTCCTATGTATTTTAAGCCGGTATTTAAAAGTTAGCATTTATTTACCAATTTCAAATTGCAATCTCAAAAAAACATATTATATCATTGCGAAAAAGTATGTTTTTTGAGGTTATGTTGAAAATGAGAGCTGACTATCAACTTTCTACCTTAGATTCGGATTCAGCGGCTAAAATATATAATTTTATGTTCTTTGGAGCATATCGATAAAGAAAAATTGCGAAATTTTGATTGACTGGAAATTATACAATGTAAAGCATCGTCACTTTTGGCAGCCAACTTTTATATTCATTTATGATAATAAGTAAATAAGTAAAAAATTAGTGAAATTTAATAAAAAAATAGTGTATGATACACGGACAAAAAAGTAATTTTTCGACCGTATTTTTTGATCAGGCTGGGCTATAACCTTCCTACGCATGGATAAAAATTTAACTCTTTGTCCATGTGATATAAATAACTATTAAGACACCTAAAATGCGTTATTGATTGTTTTGATTTTATTAATTATTCTTATTAAAAAGTAATATATATATATATATATTATATATATATATATATATATATTTTTATATATATATATATATATATATTAGGGTGGTTCAAAACAAAAAAAGTTGGAATTTTTTGATGATGAGTTAATATCCCACAAAAAAAAAAATAAAAAATATTGGAGTGTATTTACCACTCCCTCACGAGGGGTGCAAGTTTTTGGCTACTTATCCAGGGTGGTTTTCGAAGTGATTTTAACTAAAATGCTCTCTACCTTAAAAAATTCCTAATTAGGGGTCGAATGTTAGTAAAAAAATCCAAAAATAAAAAAATAATCGCTTTCCCCAACTTTTTTTTTATGGGGAAAAAACGGAAAAAATCTGGAAAATGATGTAGCAAAAAAATTAGGCCTTTTCTCAAATGACCTGAAATTTTCATAATATAGTCCTTTATAGCTTAAGTTTTTAACATAAAAAATCAAAAAAACTTGCGATTTGCTAACACACCAAAAGAGGGGCGTTTATCCCAAAAAACCGAGTTTTTTTCAAATACTTTTGATAATTTTTGGCTTAACGGTTAATATTTTTTCAAAAATTTCTAATTACAAAAATTAAAGAAAATTAAATGATCTTTATTTTGATTTTTTTTGATTTTAAAATCGGTTTTAGTAACCGTAAAGTAATGATAAAAAAAAAATAATAAAATTAACAAACATTAAGTTCCTGATATATTTTTTCTTATGGTATAAAGTAGTTAACAGTAAAACCTGGTTTAGAAAAGTTTAAGAGGATCAAACAAGCTCTAATTCAACCTTCGAAAAGAGTGTAGATTTCTTTGTGTCTGGACAGAGTTTCCTATGTTCCTCCACAAACTTTGAATTTTCTACTGTAGAAAATTCTAGTAAGAAAACACAAACCTGTCATTTCACGATCCATGGATATCTTGTTTTTTTTTAAGAAATGGCGAAAATTGATTAGTTGATTTTGAATACATTTTTTTAATTTCAACCTAAAAATGACGTTAGCCATATTTAAAAACGATTTTTTATATTCATGCGCTTTTATTAAGTGGAAAGGTATGTGGGAAGGTATTATAGCATTTTTGGAGCTAAATATTCCAAAGATCTTTGTCCTATTGTTTTTTAGTACTTTTGGCTTTGTTATTTTTTTTTTTTCGAGTGCTATAGCAACAGCAAATTCTAGATGTTTGTGTTGAAAAGAACATGTGTAAAGGAAGTATATTTGCCTTACATCTAATAACTTTGTATCTATATATAATTTGTCGGTTGAGTACAGTGAGTCTTTCCCTAGTATTATTCTAAGAAAGCAATTTTTGAATAATTTTGGAGTCTTTCCATGTGAGTTTTTGATACTCCTCCCCAACCCAAAAAATACCATAGTTTATGAGACTTTGTACTAGAAAAGAGTACAACGTTTTTAGTTTGTTACTTGTTGTTTTTTGAGTTGTTTAAGAGAATTGCGAGAAAATGCGCATTGAATCATTTTTAACAGAAGTTTTTAAAAAGTTATCAGAAAAGTCAGGGGGCGGACTTCCGTTATGGTTTCCAAAACTTCTAAATTTTTTTTTAGGGGTACAAATTTTTAGACTTTTTAATTACTTTTGTACATTTTTGTGGGGGAATTTTGATCAAAAAAAGCATCTACACAAAAATTCGATAAAAATGAAGTTTTATCCGAGAAAAAACGCACTTTTTTAATTCAAAAGGCAGGAGGACCGTAAAAAAAAATATTATTTTTATATTATTTCAAAAATAGCATAAATTATTTTAAAAAATATTTTGTATCTCATCACAATGAAATAAAAAAGTTCATAGGAAAATTTTCGACTAGGGTCCCGCTCCTTTGAGATATTTGCCTCTTAGATCATCAACTTTTTTTTGGCAGCTTTTTAAATATTTTTAACGATTTTTTTTAACGTTATTTTAGAAAACTTTTAAATGCCATCGAAATTATTTTAACAGACATTTGAAAAAGTTACCAGAAAATTTCAGGGGTGGAATTTTGCTATCTTTTTTAGCGTTACAAATTTCATACTTTTGATTACTTTTTTTTAACATTCTCTTTGATAAAAAAAAAGTATTCCACGCAAAAATTAGATAAAATGAAGGGTTTTCGGAGAAAAAAGGCCGAGGACCGTATAAAAACATTATTGGATTGTTAAAAAAAAAATGCTAGATTGTTTTAATTTCATGTAAAGTTTTTGCCTAGGGCTCCCTCTAAAAACATTTTCCATTTATCTCACTTAATTTTTTTATATCAAAATTACACAGGCCAACAAATTTTTCAACTTTTGAAAGTTGATTTGGATCTGACAGCTGATTTTGGGTAATTTTACTTATGTTGATTTTCGTATATAACTTCCGTTTTTTGTCCATCACCTGAGGATTTTGAAACAACCGAATAGTGGGCCAAGAAAAACAAAAAACGAGGATAAAAATTCTGAATTGTTGGTTACGACTATTTTTTGTGGCCGCTGATTTTTAAATAAAAATAACGAAAAAATTAAAAAAAAAAATCCGCGCAATTAGGGTGGTCCAAAAAGTTTTATTTTTTGTTTCGATCTTTTCTAAAAATGTGTCAAATGGCTTCTGCCATTTACATTTTGGTTGGATTAAAAAAAAAATGTCTTTCTTCACGGAAACGCTTTATTTTATCGAATTTTGCGTAGATTACTTTTTGAATCAAAATTACTCATAGAATGTAAAAAAAAGTTAACAAAAGTCTGAAATTAATAACCCTAAAAAACTTAGGGGTTCGGAAACTATAGCGAAAGTTTTGCCCCTGACTTTTCTGATAACTTTTAAAAAAGTCTGTTAAAATAATTCGTTGCATAAAGAGTTTTCTAAAATAACCTTAAAAAGAATCGTTTAAAAAAATATTAAAAAAGTTGGATTTTTTATTTTTTTATCTAAGGGGCAAAATATCTCAAAGGGGACCCCCTACTCAAAATTTTTCATATGGACTTTTTTATTTCATTTTTGATGAGATACAAATATTTTTTTAAATAATTCATAGCATTTTTGAAAAAAAATATATTTTTTTTTTACGGTCCTCCTGCCTTAGGATTAAAAAAGTGCCTTTTTCTCGAAAAACGCTTTATGTTATCGAATTTAGTGTAGAGTACTTTTTTGATCAAAATTACTCAAATGTCTAAAATTTGTAAACCCTATAAAACTTAGGGGTTTTGCAACCATAACGGAAGTCCGCCCCTGACTTTTTCTGAGAATTACGTAACTTCTGTAAAAAATCATTCGATGCGCATTAATTTTCTTAAACAACTTAAAAAAAAAAAAATTTGTCAATGAATATTAAAAAAGTAAAAATAGTGATCCAAAAAAAAAAAAATTATATTTAATCTTGGGGGGAAAAATATCTCAGAGTAGGGGGGACCGTAGCCAAAAAATTTTATATGTGGCATTATTTTTGACGATATTCTAATTACTCTTAAAGATTTTTGGAAACATTCTAGGACAACCTGTATAGGGGTGCTCCTATATTTTTTTGAACCACCCTGTGTATTGTTATTGTAGACCCTTTTCATTAAATAAGTAATTAAATTAATAACATTGTGCAATGGATTTTAGCTTCTTTATTAAATTCTTTACAGAGCTCATTTTTTTGTAGTTAAAAATGAAAAAAATTAGGGTATGGTCGCACAGTGGGTCATATCTCCCACAAAATATGTCATTTGAGTCGAAAATATTTTTATAGGGACATGCTACCACTAAATACGAGTAAATATTAAAAAAAATAAAAAAAAAATCGAAGATAAGGTATTTTTGGTGATACAAAAATATAAACTTCCCCGAATTTTGCATGGCGGTCCGTCATCTTGGAAAATGCCAGAGTGGGTGAAAAAAATAGGTTTTTCAATAATTTGATTCTTTTTACAAATCAATACGAATAAAAGTCCATAACTTCATTAGAAGTTTATTACGAAATTTATTACATGGTTGTTTTTCGATTTTAAAAAAAGGCAAAAAAATGACCCACCCTAATATCTCGGCAACCAGCTATTTTTTTGCTTATATAAAAACACTAAGTTTATGGGGACATGCAAAATTTTCAGCAAAATCGGAGAGAGTTCTGGATCAAGGGATTACTCAGCTTACATTATAGATTATTATAAAATTATTATAGCTACATTTACAAACCTTTAAATGTCAGTAAAAATATGTCAGTATTGCAAAGCTTTCTAAAACTTTTAACAAAACTTTGGTGCATATTCCAAAGATATAATGTTCCAACTTTCAACATTAAAGTTCATGACTATAGTTTAAGTTTTTACTTAAAAAGTATATAAAAAATTCTTAAGTAGAAAACCTGCAATTTTTAGGAATAATAGCTTATGAATGTTCTTTTTATATTTTTCACAAGACATTTTTAATGCTTTTTTTCTTCCCCGTTTTCTTATTATCCCGGTTTCTTATCACCCCTTTTTTCCCTTATAAAAAAATAAATAAAAAATTTTTGTTTTCAACATTTTTTTTTTATTTTTCCAAAGGAATTTTTTTTGAAAAAATAAAATAAAAATGATAAGTTTTTTCATTTTTTTTTTTAAGTTTGACCCCCCAAAAACTTTTTGTTTTTGGAGGGATTTTTTGAAAAAACAAACAGGGATCTTCGCCTCATAGAACTTGATGTTTTTCTGAAATTTTATATAGGATTATTCTTTCTTGAGTTATTGGGCCTACAAAAAATCGTGACAGCGGGACGGACAGACGGACATTTTCAAAGTTTCTATTTTTTTTTCATGAAACTTATTTGTATTCAAGAATTTTTTGTCTGGGACGTTTTTTTGGCGACTTCGGGGAATTCGAAACTACCGTACTATTTCTAGCTCTACGAGCTGTAAATAGTATAATAAAAAGGGTTTACAAACCCAATTTTTCTGCTTTCGTACTACTTCGCTTAATTCAAAACATGTTTTTGCCTTAGCAATTAACTAGATATTTTAGAAAATACTGATTTTCCCCCTCTTCACTAAATTTAACACAAATAGTTTAAAACTAACTAATTTACTGAGCTTCCACGTTTTTCATAACATGTTTTTAAACTTAAAAAGCTTAAAAGTCCAAAACCGTTTCTGATTTATTGTGCAGCAAAAACATATCGAATAACTATCACATGTCTTTAAAAACCTGTTTATTTTTTTTAACATTTTGAGATTTTTCCGTATCAAATTACCCGAAAAAATGATAAAATAATAACTTCAGGTAACATACGAAAAAATAAAAAAGTGCATATAGAAAAAAAAATCCTGACGTGACCCCGAAAAAAATCTGATTACAAATTTGAAATTTTGCCATCCAAAAATTGGTCAGATTGCCAGGTTTTTTTTTTCTGCTGTACCTTGTAATTAAGTAAAAATATTTGTTGGATCTTGATTAAGCGCAAAAAAACACTTTTGACATTGCCATTTTTTGATGTTTTGGTTTTATATTTCTAAAAACATGTAAAACATATTGTATATTGGTAAGTTTTATTAAGTAATAATTATTTAATAAATAATATATTATATTCTATTGTATTTAATTATAATGTTTGCCATGTTTTATTTTTTATCCAGTGGAAAAATATTGTTGTATTTTTATTCCTTAGAAATTATAAGCAAGCAATGCCATGTCTTTGTAATTTGAGGAAAATCAAGTAACAAGCTGTCGATTGTTAATAAAAATTATCTTCTACTAGAAGAGCAAAAAATAAATATTGTTCTGTCCGTCCGTCCATCTGTCCGTCCTATGTAAACGATTTTTCTAAACACGATTATTTTTGAAAGTAATTCCTCACAAAAAACAATAAAGTTTTTGGGGGTTAAACTTAAAAAAAAAAAAATTGAAAAAAAGCTAAAAGAAAAATTCGATTAACGTAGATTTTTCAGGAAAAAATTATCTTTAATATAAGGATCATTATAGCAAT